>APFE030073904.1:0-36172 GCA_000404065.3 Pinus taeda | reverse complement strand
CATATGCACAATAATAACACTGCACATCCAAAACCACACTGTCTCTACCAGGCAACCTTACTTCTAGTGTCTCTCCACCATCCATGCTTATCCCAGCATGTCGCAGATCATACTGCTTACATTCCACTGATGTATCCCTCAGTATAGCCTGTCCATAACATAGACACCGTATAATCACATAATATCAACTCATAACCACATGATACTCACCTTATAGATTTTTCAGGACTACTCTTCCCACTTGATCTCTCATAGCTAGGAACCTCTTCATGCCATTCACCTGCATAAGCAATCATTCCTCCACAAGAATGATCCTTGAAAACCTTGTCAGATAGTGACATATATATATATAAACATGATCATAAAACAATCATGATCCTGTTAGACAATGGCATACATACATATAAACATTATCATAAATACAATCATGATCCATGATTACCCTGTCAGATATGACATACATACTTATATACATGTATACATATATAGACATTAGCATAATCATGATCACAACATAATTACTAGATACTATAAAGTCAAGGTTAAGAGAACTCCCTTTATCTGTTCACAACATGCACAACATTAAGAACAACAATTCCCAACATAACCAAGGCATCTGACACCTAAAATCCATTTACTTTACCTTTCCTTATTACTTTTCTCATGTTTATACTGCCATTGTCCATTTACCACAATGGACCCAACTATTCCAACCATTACAATAGAGACAAGACAAAGTAATGAGGGGATAGCCAAGCCACACACACACACACACACACATATATATATTCTTATTATATATCAAGAATATTTGTTACATTGTTGAAACAATAAGGATATATATAGAATGTTACACAATTACAAGAGACTAACTGTCAAATTGACCTTACTATCTAATCTATCATTAATTATCCCACTGTCGTATTACAATCTGTTATACTGGTGCTAGTCGGCTGGGTCGACTAGCCTTTTGTCATTCATCTATTCGGTCAATGTTATCACCTAAAAAATGATCTCCTAGCCATTTCTAAGTAGGTGGATTGAAATACACCATGTAAGATTAATTTTACCATAGTAAAATCACTTTCATCATAGGAAATAATTTAGTAAATCATTTTTATTAGATTGTTTTTGTTTAAAATAAAAAAACCCCATGAGAATAATTGAATATATCATTATTTATTTAATTTTATCTATAAATCATTATTAAATCATTTTTTGATAATTATTTCTTAACACATTTGACTAAATAACCTTGGAATAATTAAATAAATCACCATTTATTTATTATTCATTTTGCTTATTTTTGGAATAATTGTTAAACCATTATTTAATAATTATTTGAAATTTACACTTTTCTTTATCCTCACAAAGTGATTAATAATTAATTTTATTTGTTAATTACTTCAACTATTTTCTAAATAAATATATTTGACCATTTTGGATATCTTTACCCTCTCCAAAAGAATATAATAAATTATTCCTAACAGTTAGATTTTGAGTTGGTCAATAATATTTTATTATTCTCCAATTTGTAATTTAGCTCAAATACTTTGTTATAAATAAGAGGGGTTTCCATTCATTCTTCACCATGATCATTATCATCGTCACCATTATCATCTTACAATATTTGAGCTCCCAATTGAGTTCCATTTTTATTTTTGAGTTTTTCAACATATTTGAGAGAGAAGAATAGGATTGATGAAGCACAAGGCCATCAAAAGGACCCATCCCATGGAGGGGGATTTATAGACCCATGTTGTAAATCTTATTCACCAGGTGTTTCAATAGAATTATAACTGATTTAAATTATTCTATTGGGTTATTACACTTCTCTTTTCTGCTACTATATGTTTTAGGATTGCATTAGATATTTTTTTGCAGGGTTTTATCATGTTTTATTGCATATCTGAAGCATAAAAGTGACCACATCTTGTTGTTAGGGTCACTTGTCACCAGTGACTTAAGTGAATAATTTTGTGTATACATACTAGCAGTCAACCTGACTAGCTCCTTCAACATCTCGCCCACACTCAAATGCTTCTTCATCCCGAAGAAGGGGGGAATTAAAAAAAACGACTGTGAAACATTTTTACATTCACATGGTTGGATTACACGTGTTTGTAAATAAAATAAAACAAGATCAAGTTCATATAACTAGTGGTTATGGGCCTTGTGCTTCTACTATTGTAGTCAACTTCTCTTTATTTGGTCGGGGCAGTTGGTCCATTGCTTGATCAACCTCTTTTGCATGATATTGATGTTATGAAACAATAGATGCATAAAATTGATGGGAGGGTCTTGATGGAAGTATAAATGCTAAACGAGAGTGTGGTAGTGGATTTACTCCAAGAAAATAAGTCTAATATATCATTGGAGCTAAAATCTATAGATGTTCATTGAATATTACCAAATCACTTACTGTTACTCAAGATTTTACACATGAATCTATAGGATCTGATAAATATTACATATTGTCTTCTATTGTTGCCAAGTCTTCTTTTCTTTGATTAAAAGGTTTGTCTTACTTAATACTCTCCACCTGTTGCAAGTTTTTCTATAGGGGTTCAGAGGCATTGGAAGCCTCTTTTTGATATTTGTCTCCTTCATGCAACCACTGGTGACACTACCACAAAATCTTTGCATAAATTTCCATCTTCTATTCCAGTTGAGTGTTTATAGATGGCTAAGCTCTGAAATATGAGGTCTTTCTGGCAGAGATATCCCTTAAAAAATTTTCTTGGGCCCTTATCCTTGAATGAACAACAGCTAAGTAGGAAGGCCAATTATTCAGGGTAGCACTTAGAGCAGCTCTTGTATCGAGTGTAGCTTCATTGTTTGTTTTTCTACTAAAAAATATTCATTGGCCTTATGAAAAGTTTGTGTAAAGTTAGGATTGATAATAAGGGTAGGTCGTGAGTGGAAATATAGTACTTATGCATTAAGCTGAACATTATGGTTGATTAGATGCTCTACCGACTGTTGAATAGGAACAAGATGATCATCACCCTTAGCTGGAGCAAGAGTATTTAGTTTTTCTATTGGCTGGTTATGGAACTTCAACCAAGTCTCCCTTTCTCATTATTGAAGGTGATGCAACTTCTTAGTGTCTTTCTTTATTTTCTAGGGTTGTTTCTTAGAAACTTTGACAAAATTTTCCATAAATTGAAAAAATTGTCTATCACTAGCAAGCTTAATCTCAACATATTTAGTAGTGATGTCGACATGCTTTTGTTTGTCCTTGGTTGTTGAAGTGGTTGTTTTAGTTAGATTTAGATTGACCTGAGCAGTCAAGGCATTGGTAGTACGTAGATTAGTTGTTGGTTTTGTATTCACGACAGGTAATCCTCCTACATTCTGATGTTGTGACTCAGTTAAACCATGGCTTATCTGTTGATTGAGTTCTCTGATGGTTTCATCTGACTGAGTTCTTTCCGAAGAGTTATCTTTAGAAGTAGAAGTGGTGTTCTTCTTCTCATCTAAGTGATTATCCTTAGACTGGTTTATTTTTGAATGAGATATGTTTGTCTAAGTGTGATCCAATTGATCATATTCTACTTGATGCTTATCTCCCTAGTTTCTATCGGATGGACCTTATCCTGAATATTCTTCATTAGGTTTATCTTTGTCAAAATACTATTTATCAGAGTTTTTCTTATCTAACTCCTCTTTTTTAGACTTCTATCTTCTTGACTGCTCTTTGGAAAAATTCTCTTGGTCAGTGTGGTTGATTTCTTCATCTACTAGGTTTGGGGAATTAATAGGGGTACCCTTGGTCAAGTCAATCTTAGGAACTATGGAAGATTGACTTGCATACTTATGGGTCTAGGAAGGTATATTAGCATCATGCTTGGTTTTCTGAAGAACTTCATCTATTTTTTCCTCAATATTTTCAACAATTAGGTGTTTCGCAGTTTCTATGGCTTGGCAAATATGGGTTTTGATGGATGGATTTTCAGCTTTAACATGATTCTTGATAGTAGATTTCTTAGGCTCCATATATTTAAGATACTCATTCAGCTGTTGCTACTTGCATGGGTCGATAAGTTTAATATTTTTGAGGATTTTATTCCATTGGTATGGTTTGGTTTCGGATGGGGTGGCATTGGGAGTGGTATGCTCTTTGCAAGTAGATGTATTTGAATGTTCAAGTAAAGTTACTGATAAAAAAAACTTTAAAGGGTTGTAGGTAAAGACTAGCCTGGAATTCCTCCTCAAAATCAACAACTTGGAAGGGTGTAATGATGTCATGGGTTGGCTTGAAAATGGTAGATGGAATGACATATTTGGTATTAGACTATTGACTTTACTCTCCAAATATTTGGTCTATTATTAGCTAGTATGGGAGAACATGGGAGTCAATCTCAGGGAAATTATTATACCATAATTTAGTGTGGTCAAGACACAATTGAATATGCGACCCCAAAGGCATAGCACAATGCACATGTTGGGGAATTCTCCAATTATCAAAAATATTCTTAATATTGAGTAGCCAATTCCTAAAACATTTGTTGGGGTTAAGAAACTACAACTCCACTGACCAGCTACTAGAGAAAATATTGAAATAATTCATCATGGGGGGTCTTTCTTTGTAAATTTTTCTTCCCCAAATAGTGGGTGCACCCTCGTAGCAATCCAAGTCAAAAAAAAGGGGGAACAAATGGAATACCCAGAGTTTTGGCAGTGTTGGAAATTGGCTTTCATTAAGTCGGCTACGTGGTCTGCCTAATTATATTGAATTCTGGATTTTACTATTTCACCAATACCTTCCAACATGGTGAGTGAAGCATCTAATACTTGACTAACTGAAGTCAGACACAAAGAAACAATCATGCAAATCCATATTTCTAAGAGGTCTTGCACCTGACTGATCACGAAGCCTCTGAAATGTTTCCTAGAAGCTCCTCCAGCAAGTGTTGTAATCCATTGAGTGATATCACTTGTAGTTTGTACCTTATATTCCTTATATGGAATGCCTATAATTAGATGGATGGTGGTACTATAAATTTAATGTGGTTGGTCGAGCAACAATTTTACACGATGGTATCTTCTCACTAATTAGTTGGAGGCTTCTTCATTCATTCCTTGAAGGTCTGCGGGCAACAGAGATCCAAGAATTTTGTGTATTCCTTCTTTCTCTAAGTGTTATATATGTGTGTAGATCTATAAAAAGGGTCTCTTTCACCTCTAGTTACCTCACATTAATATGTCAATCCGGGAACGTTTGGTTATTTCAAAGAGTTTCTTAGTCTGAGGCTTAGCACTTGTCAGAGTAATGCTTGTAGTACAACTATTTAAAAGCTACAAAAGTAAATCAGTGCATATCAACAACTTAGCTACTTCAAAAGACTAAATCACACCAAGTGTTGCATCAGCCAAAGGTTCAGTAGCAATAACCCATCATTCTCATAACTGATGAGAAAAGATCCAAGGTCTGGGAGCCAGGTAGCAAATGCTGGGGCTCACTACAGCCTGAGATCGTCCTTAATGAATATAAATGAAATGGCAAGTAAAGGAAATAGAAATGAAATAGAACAGCACATCAGCCAAGGGTTTAGTAGCAATAACCCATCCCTTTCATAGCTGATGGGAGCATATCAGAGGTCTGGGAGCCAAATAGCAGATGCTGATGCTCACTACAGCCTGAGACTGTCCTAAATAAAACAACAAATTAGCAATCTGGAAATGGAACAACAACTGAAATGGAACAGCAACTAAATGGAACGACAAATAAAATGGAACAACAACTAAATGGAACAGCAATTCAGAAATGGAACAGCAGTCGAAATAAGAAGTAACCAAGTTCATCAAGCTGCAAATCTATTTACTCACTCCAATCCAAACATCAATCCTTCAGTCTTAAAATATGTACACATATTATGGAACAACACTACCGATTACAACCCTAGAAATACAACGTGCTTAATCTGCTTCTGTTATTGATCTAAATAAACGCACACGATTGCATCTCAAGATGAAAACAACAACATTCAATAATCATATGAAATCAGACCTTTTCAAGATAACTGTTATAATGCTAAAGCACAATCGTAATGACTCTGTAATGGAGTGACAATATCCTGTAGAAATTAATCAACACTTAATGGATTGATAACATGATATAGTGTCAATATAAGGCTTTAATTTGTAGGAACATTAAACAATTTAATCATAACAGAGCATGTAATATATCGTTCATAAAACACAACAGATTACCACATTACGCCTATGAAAAAACCACACAGAAACCACGCGTAATGGTACAAGAGCAAGCGTCCTCCAGGGCCGGACCCTTAGCCTCCAGGGGTACCCCGCTTAAGACTGATCCAGGCTCAGAGATAAAAGAGTAACCAAGTCTGTATTAAGGCATGAAATAAAATTATAGGAATTCAAGTCTTCAATAGAACATAAAGATCATAGTCCTGATCTTCCTTAAAAGAAATTACATAAAAACAGTCCCCCCCTTAGCCAACAGTGCTATCCCTTACATAAGGAAGATGGCGGAGATATCTAGATACAAAAAATAGATAAAATAGTGATCCCTCAGAATCTTAGATCCTGAGGGATTCGTAGATTTGTTAATCCTGCATTACTTATTTCCTTTCTTGTTCCATGCTGGTATCTCCGCTCCCTTTCCTGGGTTGATCCATTTTGATCTGTGTTGCTTGCGGTCTCTCGTCAAAGGGGCAGCAATTAGCTCATCCTTGTCTTTTTCCTTGGAATGGCCACCATCTGTGTTTCCTTCCTCCTGCACATAGGAATGGCAATTATCAGTGTTTCTTATTAATCTCTCGCGTTTCGTTATAAATCTTCATCATTATCTAAGTTTCTAATGCAAAAGGCTTTTAAGTTCTCGTGAAAAGATACTAAAATAACCATAGGAACATACCTTCCTTGATACTCCACATACCCCCCAGCTTACCCTTTTTCATGACCTCATGAAAACATTGTAGTTGACATGCAAAGCAGTGAGGGAGTAGGCTGGAGATGGAATCTCGTTTGGGGGCCTACATCCATGATGTGAAATTAGATGATCAAAGAAATGGCTTGTCTGACCCTCAGGCATCTCATACAGGGCTTGGTATCTGGGTGCAGGATGCCAAATGATTGGACTCCGGAACCTATATCCTAACCAGGATGGCCCTGCCCTCAAAACAATTTCGCCATAGAGGGGGAATCGGTTAGCAGCAAGATTAAAATTCTCATACTTAAATGGCTCTCTGAGTTGAATGTTCGGATTAGATACTCAATATCGAAATTTAGTTGCTTCAACGACAGGGTCCTTAATGGAGGAAAAGAATTCAAGGCCCTGTCGAATGATTGCTTCATGCATGGGTCCTAATGCTTCAATCACTCCTGGAGCCCTCATGAGATTTTTATGTCTCCTCCATAACTGTTCTGGTTCTCTAGGCTTAGCTCTACCCATAGATCTAATCTGTTTTCCTGTCTCTGAAAGGCATTGTAGGCTTTAAGCCATTTAATTTGATTGACTACAAATGAAATAAATGCTTGCAATTGAATATCCCCAACAAAAGGGCCAGGGTTCAGCTCAGTCTCTTGTTCTAGTACAAGGTTATGTAGGTAAAATTCACACAATAACCTTTGCACTTTTACCCCATAATGTTTACAGAAATTTATAAAATCATTTATAGTATTAATTTCTATGGGAGCACCTACCTTAACAGCCTTTATTTTCAATTGTAAGTACCTTTCCATTAGAAATAGGGCATAGTTCTTGGCAGGGGCTCTACATGCTAGGACGTCATTGTATAGAGAACACAAGGTATCCATCTATTTAATAACTACATCTAATCTATGGGTTACCTTGGCAACTTTCTCTTGTTCCTTTCGCCATCCTTCGAAAGCTTGGCTTTCTGATAGGTTGAGGTTCCTTAGCTGCTGCTGTAATTCTTCATATTTTTCTCGGGGGACCGTTTGCTCCCTGAGCTTTTTTGCTTCTTGCTGGGCCTGCTTCAAATGTTGGTGAAGGGTTCTTGTTTTCGGGTCCTTCTTCCATGCCTCCGTGGAGGCCGGGAGCTTTACTTGAACTTTCTTATTGTGTTTCTTTGAGTTCATAACCCTTATTACTCTCGAAGGTGGTGCCTCCATCTGAACCATCTTATCATCTTTTTCAATTTTAACACAAACTCCAGCCCAATGTTGTTCCTTTTCAAATGGAACAGCAGTCTGCTCTTCTGCTTCAATTGGAACAACAGTTTGTTTTTCAGCTTCATTTGGAACAACAGTTTGGCTTCTGTCAGGGTTTTGAGCAGTGGGATGGCTTCTGGTCCTCCGCCTCCTACTCTTAAGGGATCTTATTGGTGTGGTCAAACCTTTTCTTCCTGAGGTCCCTTTCATCCTTTGCCTTGCTTTTAGAATCCTAATATGCTGGTGAAGCCTGACTATTATGTTTAACAATGTCCGCTTTTCCCTTTGTAATTCCCTTATTTCCATTAACTCCTCAGAAAGAACAACAGGCTGCTTGTTGTGGGTTGGACTGTGGCTAGCTTCCTAATTTTCTCCTTGAGGTGGTTGTTCTGGGGTAAGAACCTTGCTTGGCTCCGTTATTTCTTGGGCTGATTCGTCTTCTGCCCTTATTTCCTATGGACTTTCCTCTGGTGCCTTCTGACTAGGAACGGGCTGTTACTGCTCAACATTTTCTGATATCTTCTCATTATGAACGGGCGAATTTTCTACTTCCGCCTCTTCTGCATGCAATTCCTCAGGTGCATCTTCCTCCTGGGTTTTCTCTACGGCCTGGAGGTTAGATGGACTCAGGGGTTCACCATATTCGCCCATATTGGCCAAAATGTTGGCCAATTCATCTTCCCCTAATGGGTCTTGTAATGGGCTTCCTTCCTGCTGTCCCATTCCTTCATCCTGCTCGGACTGCTCAACTTCTTTCTTCTCGTCTCCTTCTTCTTCAGTCTACTCATCCTGTTCTTCTTCTCGTCCTGCAGATTGCTCTGCCTCTTCTTCTTCTTCTTCTGTTTCTGCCTCTGCAGACTGCTCTTCTCCCTCGATTTCTTCTTCTTCCGTTTCTGTTTCTGTAGATTGTTCTTCTTCTTCGACATATTCTTCTTCCATTTCTGTTTCTGCAGACTGCTCTGTTTCTTCCTCTGTCTCTATGGTCTGCTCTACTTCCTCGTTGCTTTCTTCCTCTATTTTTGTCTCTGTAGACTGCTCATCTTCGATTTCTATTGCTTGGCTCTTTCCTTCCTGGGGCTTCTCTAGCCCTCCTTGTAACCCTACAAGCCTTGCTAACTTTCTACGTTTTTCTGGTTGTTCAGGTGTACTAGCGTCATGTTTTCGCTTTTCGGGTCGTTTTTTAAGTTGTTTTTCAGATTGCACTTCTATGCAAGTGTCCTGCTTTCGTTTCTTTGAATGTTGGGGTGTGCTATCAACTCGTTTTTCGTTTTTTCGGGCGTCCAGATGTGGCTGTCCCTTTATTGATAATAGCAATTAGTTCTTCCCAGCTGCTCTTTTGCTGGGTGAGACTATAATTCACTATCAAGCGAATTAATCCGTGGTGGCTAACAAATGATTCTACGTGTTGTGCCCTTTTCATACTTCGTGCGACGTCATGCAATAGTGAATTCAATAATGCAGGCAAATTCACAAAACATTTTTGTTTTAAGACAGCTAGGAGTTTAAGATGTCGTGGTCTTAGCATGTCCTTTCTGCCTTCACAAGTGATGTGGCTCTGGATGATTTTTGCCAATTCCACCCATGGCTCTCCTAGCATTGCTGGTAGCACCCCCTTTCCTCAGATTGTCAAATTTTGGCCCTCGTCCTGAAAATTTCCACAATCTTCTGCAACCTTTCCTTCTTTATTGTCCATACTAGTTTCGTGGCCGGTAGTCCCGTGACTCTTGCTATTATGTCGTCAGTGACTGCTATTCGCCTTCCTCTTACTATGGAGTATTCTTCCTGAAGGTTCTGTAAAATTTCTTTCGCTACTGTTTCATTAGACTCCTTCAGGGGGTTGAGATAGGGAAACCATCCTGCTTTCTTCAGGATTCTTCGGGCTATAGCCAAAACAGTCAATGTTTGCAGTTCTCAGCGGACTGACCTTCCTCCCATAGTTTCTCTGCAAATTCTCAAAGGAACAATAGCTGTTTGTTGAAACGTAGAGAAGCTGGTGGCGTATTCCTCGTTCAAATTCAAATGCAACGGCGTATGCAATGGAAATAGCTTCGAACAACAACTCATGCAGAAGAAAACAAAAATAGAAAATGATCATACCGTTGAGCCGTGCTGTGCTCGAGTACAAAATTTTGTCAAATAACGGACTAACATGTGCTCTGGGGAATGATGAGGTTACCTCCCCCCCCGCAATGTGATAGGCTGTCCCAGCCATCAAATAAAGGAGCAGCATTTGTTCTGCCATGAGGTCTTTATGGAACAGCTTATGGAAATACGCCATGTTTGCAAAAATAGCCTATTACTGAAATCGAGGTAGAAAGTTAGATCGCTTTTAATACGTAAGTGACTGCGGTGATTTGATGGAAGTTTGGGGATAAGACATTTGCCATAAATAGCGAGTCTTCTGCGATCATTGTCACTAGCTCCATAATGATTGGTGATAATAGATAGTCATGTGATATATGGTTGGTTAATTATATAGTTAATTATCACGTCATAAGAATCAAGAGGATATAATCTCCTTACCTATTGGTGTAAAAGTACGACTTCAATACCATTAACAGTGCTCTGCTGCCGACAGGTGTCCATAACCTTGGCAGAGTTGTTTTCTCACCTGAGGAATCATAGTCCTTTGTGTATGCTAGGAAGCATTATACAATGTCAAACTGTAGGCCACTATGCAGGCTTGGTAACCAGTTAGTCATAATGCCATTCACGAGGGAGGAGCGAATAGTGGGCAGGCCGGCTCGTGGTGAGACCTCCTGTTCCAAGGTTTATTTATTTTGATATACCTTTTGGACCATTTCCCAAGTGTGGTGGCCCTAGTAGGAATTCCACTTCGCTTCCATCCTGATGATCATGGTAGGCCAACTCGTAATGAGACTCCCTATCCTGCAATTTGACAATTTTTAGAAACCCTGTTTTGCTTCCTTCTTTTTTTCTTGCTTTTAATAGAGAGCCTTTCCTGTTTATACACAAAGGGTAGTTCAACACTCCTTAAGAGTAGGAATGGTGGAAGAAGTCTTGATATCCCAATAGAAAGGTATAGACCCTTTGATCTTATTGCCGAATGATAATCACAAAAAAGAACCATCATGATAGAGATAACCAATCAGAACAGAGTTAGTAGAACAATGGCAACAAAAGATGATAAATAAGCATATCTTTTCCCTACGTCCTTTTGCCAATTCAGGGCAGTTTCTTATAAAGGTAGCGATTTATGATTTACTGATTTCCGTATGCTGCGTTTTTGTTTCCATCACATAAGTGGATAGCTTTATTCCAAAAGACTCGAAAGAACATTAGCAATAAGAATCCTTAAGAAGGAACAAGCTGTTTCAAATCATATGAGTAGTGCTTCTTTCAAGGAAGGGCATAACAACAGTTCACAGATGCTGTTTGTTTGGAGAAAGGAACAGTGGAAATCAACGATGTTGTTCTTTTTTGAAAAGGAACAACAAAATCAAACTAATGTTGTTCTTTTTGGAAAGAGACCGGCAGAAATAAAAAAGTGTTGTTCCTTTTGGAAACAACAAAAACACACAAGTGTTGTTCCTTTTGAAAAGGAACAGCAAAAATAACAAGTGTCGTTCCTTTTGAAAAAGGAACAACAACAATCTCAAGTGTTGTTCCTTTTGGAAAAGGAACAGAAAAAATCACAAGTGTTGTTCCTTTTGGAAAAGGAACAACAAAAATCACAAGTGCTTTTCCTTTTGGAAAAGGAACAACAAAAATCAAAAGTGTTGTTCCTTTTGGAAAAGGAACAACAAAATCAAAAGTGTTGTTCCTTTTGGAAAAGGAACAACAAAAATCACAAGTGTTGTTCCTTTTGGAAAAGGAACAGAAAAAATCAAAAGTGTTGCTCCTTTTGGAAAAGGAATAACAAAATCAAAACATGTTGCAAAAATATGTACAAAAATAATTCAAGCAGTTATATACAAATTGTAAAGAAAAGTAAACTTCTTAGTGAGTTACAGGTGGAGGAGACTTGTCTTCCTCCCGTAAGATCTCCATATCTGAATCTTGGCGTAGTTGTTGGCAAAAGGACTCCCGAGTAAGTGGTTTGCGATAAAGACGGTCTCGATGTCCATTTGCCTTAAAGGTATACCTAGAACCATCAATAATAATCAGTGTAAGGGTGCCATTGTCATGTACTTTCTAAATTTCATATGGTCCCAGCCAACGAGTCTGGAGTTTCTCGGGGAAGTCCTAAAATCTAGAGTCATATAAAAGAGGCCAGTCTCCTTCATGGAAGACTCTATTTTTAATAAGAGCATCATGCCATTTAGCTCTTTGCTACTGTATCAAGGCAATGTGTTGAAGTGCAGAGAGCCTAATTTCATCCAGCTCATTAATCTATTGTAATCGATTAGTTTGTGCCTCAGTTAAGTCTAAACCAACTTCCTGTGTTGTACGTAATGTCTGGATCTCAAATTCTATAGGAAAGATAGGTTGTTTTCCGAACATTAGCTGGTAAGGTCAGTGACCAGGTGCTTCTCCATGTTGTTCTATAAGCCCACAGTGCTTCAGGTAGTCTGGCAGCCCAATCGCATCTATGTGATGCAACTGCTTTTGTTATAATTGTTTCTATTATCTTGTTGCTGCTTTCTACTTGCCCATTTGCCTATGGG
Organism: Pinus taeda; assembly: GCA_000404065.3. Taxonomy (NCBI): domain Eukaryota; kingdom Viridiplantae; phylum Streptophyta; class Pinopsida; order Pinales; family Pinaceae; genus Pinus; species Pinus taeda. The sequence goes on along the minus strand of APFE030073904.1, from coordinate 23,396 downwards.
TGATATGGGGTGGTAATTTTATGTTGAACATGATAATTATTGAGTGTTTCCGCTATTCTGTTCCCAGCAAACTGTGGCCCTCCATCTGTAATTATCTCTCTAGGGAGGCCATAGCGCACAAATAGATGGAGCAGGAACTGTATAACAGATTCTTCTATAGCTCTAGGCAAGGCCTCTACTTCAACCCACTTGGTGACGTATTATGTTGCCACCGAAATGTATGTTTTTTGGTTTGATGGTGGGTTGATTGGTCCCACGAAATCAAGAGCCCAATGCTCAAATGGTTCGATGACTAACTGTGGTTTCAAAGGCATCTCATCCGAGTGACTAGGGTGTCCCGCTCTCTGGCAACTGTCACATGCTTGGACAAATTTCTTTGCATCTTTAAAAATTGTGGGCCAATAATACCCTGTGTGTAATACTTTATGTGCAGTCCTGCGATCAGCGAAATGTCCACCACATGGTTGGTCATGGCATGCTTTCAATATATCAAAAATTTCATATTGTCTAACGCATCTCCTAATTTGCATGTCTGCCCCTGTGTGAAACAAATAGCCCGCAATCCAAGAAAATCTAGTACTTCGCTAGACAAATTGTTTTCACTCATTAGGGGTTAGATGCTTTGGTAACTTACCTACTGCTAGGTAATTAGCGACATCAGCATACCAAGGTGTTTGAAAAACAATAGCAAAGAGATGCTCATCTGGAAACTGATCTTCAATTGCTGCTGCATCGACTGGTTTTGGCATTCTTGAGAGGAAATCAGCTACCGGGTTCTCTTTCCCGGGTCGATCCTTGATTGTAATATCAAACTCCTGCAATAAAATCAGCCATCTAGTTATCCTTCCATTTGTGACAGGCTTATTTGCTAAATATTTTATAGCAGAATGATCTGTATACAAGATAACAGGATATCCAATGATGTAATGTCTAAATTTATTGTTAGCATGTATAACAGCTAGAAATTCTTTTTCAGTGATAGTATAATTTAATTCAGCAGGGGATAGATTTTTTCTAATGTAATAAATTGCATATGGTTTCCTATCCTCCTCCTGTCCAAGGACCGCTCCAATGGCTGTATCTGAGGCATCAGATGATATCTGGAATGACAAATCCCAATTTGGTCCCCGAAGGACTGGGGCTGTAGATACGAGTTTTTTCAGATCGTTGAAAGCATGTCCACATTTTATTGTCCAAAGGAAATCAATATTACCAGTTAGTGCATACAATGGTGCAGCAATATGTGAATAATGTTCTATAAATCTTCTGCAATAACCAGAGAATCCAAGAAAGCTACATACCTCTGTTTGAGTAGTAGGAGTAGGAATAAGCAAAAGTATTTGGATTTTGGCTGGGTCTACCTGAATGCCAGCTGCTGAAATATAGCGTCCTAAAATAAGTCCTTCCATCATCATCATGTAGCATTTTTCGTGGCTTAAACAAAGCCTGGTAGCTATGCAACATTGTAGGACTTTTTCTACTGTCGCTAATGCTGGATCAAACTCATCTCCATATGGAGTAAAGTCATCCATATATACTTCTAGTCCTTCATTTATTAGATCTGCAAAAATGCTAAGGATAGTCCTTTGGAATGTGGCAGGGGCATTACATAAACCAAAAGGTAAAACTCGATAGGTGAATGTTCCCCAAGGACAAGTAAAAGTAGTTTTGTCCTTATCTTCAGGGGAAATCTGTATTTGGTTATACCCACTGAAGCCATCGAGAAAAGAAAAGAATTTCTTCTCTGCCAAAGTGTCCAATACTTGATTGATGAATGGGAGAGGAAAGTGATCTTTCTGCGTTGCCTTATTTAGCTCCCTGTAGTCCACGCAGATTCTCCATTTCCCATTCCTTTTTGGTACCACCACAAGCAGGGAGACCCATTTACTATCAGAGATAAGGTAGATGAAGTTAACATCTAAGAGTTTTTGAAGCTCAACTTTTACTACTTTTAGATGAGGATTTAGTCTTCTCTGAGGTTGTCTAACAGGTCTTGCGTCATTTTCTATGTAGATGTGGTGTGTACACAATTGAGGATCAATTCCTTTCATATCTAGATAATCCCATGCAAATGCTTCTTTATAATTTCTTAAGATATGGATGAGTTTTGTTTCTTGTTCGGGTGTAAGGTCGGCGTTAATGTTTAAGGTCTTTCCAGGTTCAATTTCCACAATTTTACTATGTGCAACTGAAGTGACAGGGATTGCGTGATCATGTGCATCCTTCAGAGGTTCTTCTTCTACTTCATTATCAAATGCTGCTTTTATCATATGACACTGGGTACGAGATGTGAGTTCAGTTTGACTAATAAAATTGCTAATGTCAACATCTTCTGTCTGGTCTTTGAACTCTAATGCTTCTTGTATAGTTAATGGAGATCTAATGTTGTCAGTAAGATATGATACCGGGTGCCTATTAGTTTTAACTATTGTGATACTCGGCTACGCTGGGGGGTCTAGTACTAAATTCTTGATATCTTCCCCCTTGGTTATGATCATGTTCCCTTGCCGACAGCCGATATAGGCATCAGCGGTAGCGAGCCAAGGTCTTCCTAAAATCAATGGATGGCCATCAAGTCGGGTTTTTGGGTTTATTATCAGAAAATCAGTTGGGTATTCCCAAGAGTCAACTGAGACCATGATGTCATGCAGTATGCCTTCCGGCCTAACCACAGACCGATCAGCGAATTCTAGCAAAGTTGAAGTGGGTTCTGCAGTTGTAATACCTAGCTTTTGGCAAGTAGAAGTTGTCAATATATTGATTGCAGCTCCAAGATCAACTAAGGCATTAGTTAAGGTTTGACCATAAATTTGAACAGTTACTATTGGGTTTCCTGGGTCTTCATACTTAATAGGTGTTTATTTCCTGATAATAAGTCAGATAAAGTACCGACTACTTGAACTCTTGGATTATCTATTATATTCCTTCTCGGTCTTTTTAAGCACAATTCCTTAATAGTTTTTGCATATATCGGGATGTCTTGAATGGCCTGAAGGAATAAAATTTTTATGTACAAGTTTTGTTATCCCAGAATGTCGAAATTAGGTTGTTGTATAGGTCGAGGTATGACTAAACATTCTGGGAATGGGGGAGAGGATGTAGTTGCTTGATTCTGAATTTGTTGTCTATTTACATCCTCTTCTTGTGACAGATGTTCTCTAGGTAACTGATCTTCAATTTGAACTGTTTTATTTCCCTCTGTTTGGATAATATGCCCAGATCTTAGCTGAAGATCATTGCACTCCCTCAGATCGGGTCCTTCTTCTGGTGTTTCTAAAATTTGGAGTGCTTGGACCGGTCTGTTATTTGGATTGGGATTGGGCTGGGCTGGGAGTTGGCGTCTCAGATTAGATTGGGGGTTTTGCTGTAAAGCTAGCAGCGTAGGTTGAGGGAAAGGAATATTTCCTACTGGCTGTTGTGTAGGTCTCTGCCAGTTAGTCTGCCAGACTGAACCTTGTGAAGTGGGGGGAGCCCATTGTGGCAGGTATGGGTTGTTTTTCCAGTATGGTGGGGGATAAGGAGGATTCGGCCAACCAAATTGGCTTGTCTGATTTAGCCACGGGTTTGCAAAAGGATATGACTCTGATGACCAGTTTGGAAATGGGGGCTGAAACTGACTTTGCCATGTATTATACTGTTGAGTATTGTACTGCGGATAGTGAAAAGAAGAAGCTGGGTCTGAAAACATACCAGTTTGTCATGGCTGCCACTGGTGACGCTGGTTGAGTAGATATACTGCCTCTGGTTCTTCTTCCACTTCCTTATATACAGCTTTCAGTCTAGGTAATGAGGGACAACTCTCTGTAGAGTGATCCCTTGTACAGATGGCACATGTTTGGATTGTATCTAGTGGACAATCCTTATGGCTATACTTCTTCCTGCATCTGGGGCAGAAGATTTCCAAATTTTGTTCTGCCTCCATTTGTTTCTGCTTAGCCTGCAAAACGTCCAATTGTGTAGTCAGTGTTCCTAGTATATCAGTTTTAAAATTTTCAAATAAATTTCCAATTTCCACACGCGTTACTCCTTCTGATGAAATCTTGTTTTCTCTTGAAAATCGATCATGTTCTGCTGGTTTGATTCGTGTACTACCTCTCTAACTCCTGATACATAGATCAATTATGTCAGCAAAACTTTCCTGATAAATATCCCCTTTCCCCATAATGTTTAATGTTTCAATCCATTATTCTTTCATGCCCCTTATTAACGATCTTTTCAACACGTAATTAGCCAAAGGTAGCGATGCATAGGGAGATCTTTGCAGATTATACTAGAAACGTTCCACATATTCTTCTAATGTTTCGTTTGGTCTAGCTATCATCTGAAATATTTCATCTTTTAGTTCTCTAGACCTGCAGTAGTCTTGATATTTTTTTAAAAAGGATTCTTTCATTTGTTCCCAGTTATTTATAACCCCACCACCTAATCCCATAAACAATCTTAGAGTAGCCCCTTTCAGAGTAGAGGGGAACAATTTTAGTTTCTAGGAGTCAGTGGTGTAATCATATCCCCTGCATAGTACATCAAATTCAAATAAAAATGCATCCGGGTCCTCTGATGTAAGTCCATGAAATGTAGGGATGTGTTGAAGGGGGATTGCTTTCATAGGGGCATTTGCCGCGGAATCCACTATGGGGTATTGTAATGTAGATGTTTGAGTGTTTGGCGGATTTTGAGCCATCTGGTCAAATATATGCCAATAACCTTCCGAAATATCTAAGAGGGTATTTCTTGGTTGAGGAGGAATTTCTTTAACAGGAACAGGTTTAATAGCACTTCCTCTATCTGGGATTTCTATTTGAGGGGATTGGGTCTCTTCAATAATAATTTTCACTACACTCCATTTGTCTGGGCTATTCAATGGCTGAGTTATCCTAGGAGGAGATCTTGGCTCCCCAGTTTCCCCTGTTTCCCCTTCTCCTTCACAAAGATTACTGAGATTCCCTTCTTGCAGTCGTTCTGGAATAGAATTTTCAATTTCTTGAAAATCTTGTTCTTCAGTTTGACTATGCACCTCAGCAAAGGCTATAGATGGTGAACCTGTGGCCTGAAGGGAACTAGTAGGCTGTTTGGAAGTAACTTTCCTGGGTCCTACTGAAGGCTGAGATTCGACTTTCTTATAGATTTCGCCTATGAATGTTGATCGACCAAGGGTCACCGGCCCCTTAGCTTTTTCTGACCTTGGTAAAGGCTTGGGATTTTTCTCCGACCTTTTCTGCTTAGTCATGCACTCAATTTAACTTCTAAATCTTAAGCAGATAGTAGCAAATCTGCAAGAAAGCAGTCAAAGGAGCAGGGCTTTTACATGCTCCACACGTAGGTTCTTACCTTTCGTTTTCAAAACCCAATTCTTCCCTAGCAGGTTCGTACACTACCTTGAAAAAGACAGATGGCTACACTCTTTTCCTGGCAACGGTGCCAAAATGTAGAGCTATAAAAAGGGTCTCTTTTACCTCTAGTTACCTCACATTAATATGTCAATCCGGGAATGTCTGGTTATTTCAATGAGTGTCTCAGTCTGAGGCTTAGCACTTGTCAGAGTAATGCTTGTAGTATAGCTATTTAAAAGATACAAAAATAAATCAATGTGTATCAACAACTTAGCTACTTCAAAAGACTAAATCACACCAAGCGTTGCATCAGCCAAAGGTTCGGTAGCAATAACCCATCATTTTCATAACTGATGAGAACAAATCCGAGGTCTAGCAGCTAGGTAGCAGATGTTGGGGCTCACTACAGCCTGAGATCATCCTTAATGAATATAAATGAAATGGAAACTAAAGGAAATAACAATGAAATAGAACAACACATCAGCCAAGGGTTTAGTAGCAATAACCCATCCCTTTCATAGCTGATGGGAGCATATCAGAGGTCTGGGAGCCAAATAGCAGATGTTGATGCTCACTACATCCTGAGACTGTCCTAAATAAAACAACAAATTAGCAATTTGGAAATGGAACAACAACTGAAATGGAACAATAGTCGAAATAAGCAGTAACCAAGTTCATGAAGCTGCAACTCTATTGACTCACTCCAATCCAAACATTAATCCTTCAGTCTTAAAAGATGTACACATATTATGGAGCAACACTACCGATTACAACCCTAGAAACACAACGTGCTTAATCTGCTTCTGTTATTGGTATAAATAAACGCATACGATTGCATCTCAAGATGAAAACAACAACATTCAATAATCATATGAAATCAGACCTTTTCAAGATAACTGTTATAATGCTAAAGCACAATCGTAATGACTCTGTAATGGAGTGACAATATCCTGTAGAGATTAATCAACACTTAATGGATTGGTAACATGATATAGTGTCAATATAAGGCTTTAATTTGCAGGAACATTAAACAGGTTAATCATAACAAAGCATGTAATATATCGTTCATAAAACACAATAGATTACCATATTACGCCTATGAACAAACCACACAGAAACCACGCATAATGGTACAAGAGCAAGTGTCCTCTAGGGCCGGGCCCTTAGCCTCCAGGGGTACACCGCTTAATATTGATCCAGGCTCAGAGATAAAAAAGTAACCAAATCTGTATTAAGGCATGAAATAAAATTACAGGAATTCAAGTCTTCAATAGAACATAAAGATCATAGTCCTGATCTTCCTTAAAAGAAATTACATAAAAACAGTCCCCCCCCTAGCCAACAGTGCTATCCTTTATATAAGGAAGATGGCGGAGATATCTAGATACAGAAAATAGATAAAATAGTGATCCCTCAGGATCTTAGATCCTAAGGGATTCGCAGATTCGTTAATCCTACGTTACTTCTTTCCTTTCCTGTTCCGTGCTGGTATCTCCGCTCCCTTTCCTGGGTTGATCTGTTTTGATCTGTGTTGCCTGTGGTCTCCCGTCAAAGGGACAATAGTTAGCTCATCCTTGTCTTTTTCCTTGGAATGGCCACCTTCCATTTTTCCTTCCTCCTGCACATAGGAATGGCAATTATTAGTGTTTCCTATTAATCTCTCGTGTTTCGTTATAAATCTTCATCATTATCTAAGTTTCTAATGCAAAAGGCTTTTAAGTTCTTGTGAAAAGATACTAAAATAACCATCGGAACATACCTTCCTTGATACTCCACAATGTGGGCTCCATTGGTTCCCTATCTAGGCCCATTTGATATAGGCATCAAAGTGATTTTCCCATTTAGTTTCTTTAAGATTCACTTGGAAGATATTCTTCAAAATAATTTTGAGCTCTATTTTGCTTGCAGGATCGAATCGGGCTTTGGTTCTTGGTTTGGCTGTAACTTCCTCTTCCTATGAATTGTTCTTGTGTTTTATCATGGCGAATTCTTCACGAAATTATCCTATGTGAAGGAAATCAAGAAACTATGAATCAAAAAGTACAGGACTTGGAATATCTAGAATGTCCTCCAAGTCACAAGGAATATTACTTGAAATTTTTGACAAGATTTTTAGACACCGCGGGCATTCATTGATTTTTATAGAGGTGGTGTTAAATTCATCATAATTATTATTTGATTGTGATTCCTTAATACATCCTTTTATTTTTTGTGTGATATTCTAGTTTCTATTTCACGCATGTATGGCATCATCTTGCCACCTTTCTAATGAAGTGGGTAGTAGAAGCTCGGAATCTTAAAATGACCCTTGCTTTATTTCTGATAGTGTTGATATATGTGAGGTGTGGGACATGTCAGAGCATGTTAGACCCCTATACTACTAGTGTAACCCCTTATTGTTATGAGTACAACCCCCTTATGATATTTTTGTACCCATGTAGTCCCCATATTGTTACTATTGTGCCCGATAGAAGCCCATTATTGTTATTATTGTGCCCTTACGTTATTATTGTTATGTCTTCTCTGATTATATTATGACCCCTTAGACTTCTATATGTAGAAAAGAGGTTTTGTCATTTGTATCATCAAAGAATTGTTCATTTGTGTAATGTAAAGGAGATTTCCCCCTCAAAGAGGTTGAATTCTAAGGCATTGATCTATCTTTTCTATCTTTTTGTGAGCTGGTTTCATAACATTTGGTATTAGAGCTTTGGATTCTAGGGTTTCGCTGTTCCAAATAGGTCATCGTGGCATTTTCGCTACAACTCTTTTTTTGTGATGTTTCAGAAGCTAAAAAAAAACCCATTGAGAGGAACTTGCACTAAACCTTGGGTCCAAATTTTAGAGCCCTGTCTTGCTATATTTTCGGAGATATGATCTGAGGAATTTATGGTTTTTGCAAGCTCCAAAATTTCAACTAAAATAGGTCCTTGTGGGATTTTTGCTATAACTCTTTTGCTACAAAGTTTCAGAAGCTAAAACAAAAACCCATTTGAGAATAAATTGGTTTAAACCACGGCTCTGAATTTCAGATCCTGTCTTGCTATAGTTTCAGAGATATGGTCTGAGGAAGTTAGGCTTTTCGCAAACCGCTGAATTACGTTCCAAACAGATCACTGGGGGAAAATCATCATAACTTTTGTTTTGAGCATTAGATTGAAATTTCGTAAGAATTTACAGAAAGCAGGCAGGCTATAGTTTCCTCTTTATATTTTTCAGATCCTAAGGTCAAGACAGTGACACATGGCACTTCATACAAGTTCACTTTTCTGAAAAGGTATATAATCAGGTCATCTTGGGGTGATTGTGCATAACTCTTTCTTGGAGAATCTAAATTTGATTAGACTAGTGGCATTGGAATGAAGATGCAAAGGGCTACTACAGATTGCTATTTCAGAACTGGAAGATCCGAAATTATAGAGATACATCAGATATAATATCAAGCTCCTACAAAGTGAAAAAAAAGGTGTGTAGAATTTTTTTTAAATTTTTGCATAAGCTTGGTTTGAAAAATTAGTTTGAAGGAATTAAAAGGGCATAGTGAAGAATTATTATCGGTAATTGATGACCCAAAGAAAGAAAATGGAAACACCTAGTAAGCATACTGAAAGCTCTAGCATGACTCATGAAGAAGAGGAAGAAATGCAACATGATATATCAAAATTATGAGCCCAAGTGCGACAAATGTTACTCACAAAAAAAGTAATTGAAAATAATATGGATGGTTTAAAGAGAGATGTAGAAGCTAAGATGAATGGTTTACAGAAAGGCATGGAAGCTAAGTTGGATGGTTTAAAGAAAGACATAGAAGCTAAGATGAATGATGTGGAAGCTAAGATGGACAATTTGAAGATAGATTTGAAGACAGTTTTGAAGACAGCCATGGAAGATTTGAAGACTGATTTGAAAACGTTTCTACAAGAAATGCTTACTAATAATGAAAGGGTAGTAAAGGAAACTCATGATGAAAACAAAATAAATGTTAATCGTGAATTCATAGACTCTAACGTTGGATTGAAGAACCACCATGTGCCAAAGATCGATATGAGGAAGTTTGATGGCAAGGATCACAAAACATGGATACTACAGATGGAGAAATTTTTCGATCTCCATAATGTGCAAAGCACACAAAAGGTATGTATTGCAACTTTATATTTGGAACCAAATCAATTTATATGGTATCAATGGCTTTGCTCTCATAAACAAATTGTCACTTGGGAAATTTTTATGGAAGAAATGAGAGCACATTATGAGGATACAAAAAGCAACACTTTTTTTAGCCAAATGATAAATCTCAAACAAAAGGGTTCAATGATGGAGCACATTGAGGACTTCCAAAAATTGAACATAAGGGTAAATGATATTTTATAGAAGCAGAGGATTGATGTCTCCATAGGGATGTTAAAGGATAACATTCAACACGAGGTTCGTCTTTGGGAACCTAATTCAATGGAGAAGGCATTTAAGTTGGCAAGAAAACTGGAAAGAAAAATTATGGAAACAAGGAATTCTACCCGTCACAACTATAAACATGGAAGTGTTATTTCTCCTAGCCTTCCACAACCTACAAGGGTGACACCACAACAATTGGAAGAAAAAAAAGAAAAAGGGCTTTGTTACAATTGTCATAGCAAATGCACTAAAGGTCATAAGTGTGCTGAGAAGAAATTATTTTACATAGATTACGAAGAGGAGGAAAAAAAGGATCAAGAAACATCAAAAGAAGAGGATATACACTAGGAACCAACCCCAGAGAAAGAAGAAATGAATCCGACCATATCTTGTAAAGCATTGGCAAGAATTGCCACTCCTCAAACTCTCAAGATAGAAGGACCTATCAAGAAGAAAAAGGTTCAATAAGTGAAAGATCACATCAAGAAAGAAGAAAGGAATCCAACCATATCTTGTAATGCATTGGTCAGAATTGCCACTCCTCAAACTATCAAGATAGAAGGACATATCAAGAAGAAAAATGTTCAAGAAGTGAAAGATCACATCGAGCATCAAGAAATGAATCCAGCCATATCTTGTAAAGCATTGGAAGAAATTACCACTCCTCAAACTCTAAAGATAGAAGGACATATCAAGAAGAAAAAGGTTCAAGTAGTGAAAGATCACATCGAGCATCAACAACATGTTCTCCAAATTTTGAAGGATAGCGCCACTTTGGTGCAGAATCAAATGAAAAAACAAGTAGATCAACATCACAATGAAAAATGTTTTGATGTAGGTGATTGGGTATTTTTACGGCTACATCTCAAGCATGCTATTTATGAGAAGGAATGTTGGAAATACTACATGCACTTAAGAAATGGCGACCTTACCCAATGGAAAGACACTTCAAGGTAAAAACGGATCATGATAGTCTTAAATACTTTTTAGAACAAATATTATCTTTAGAAGAATAGAAAAAATGGGTCACAAATATGTTGGGTTATGACTGTGACATCAACTATAGAAAAGGGAAGCAAAATTTTGTTACAAATGCACTCTCAAGAAAGGATGAGGATGTGGAAGCATTGTTTTGTGTTATTTCTATTATCCAACTAGATTGGATAAATGAAGAAAGGGATGATTGGAAGAAGGATGAAGAAATGTGACCACTCATTCAAAAGTTGTTGAAGATCCCAATTCAAACAATATTGCCAGAACTTGAAGAGGAAGGAAAAATCATATTGGAACCTGGAGCAATCACAGAAACAAGGACCTGACAGCTACGAAATCAATCAATTTCAGAGTATCTCATCAAGTGGAAGAACTTACCCACTAAAGATTCCTCATGGGAGGACAATAATTTTATATAGAAGCATCAAGAACTACTCAAGCATTGAGGACAACACTTTTTGAAGGAGAGGGGCATGTTCGGGCTCTATACTACTAGTGTAACCCCTTATTGTTATTAGTACAACCCCCTTATTATATTGTCGTACCCATGTAGTCCCCATATTCTTACTATTGTGCACCATAGAAGCCCATTATTGTTATTATTGTGCCCTTACATTATTATTTTTATGTCGGCTCTGATTATATTATGACCCCTTAGACTCCTATATATAGAAAGGAGGTTTTGTCATTTGTATCATCAAAGAATTGTTCATTTGTGTAATTTAGAGGAGGTTTCCCCCTCGAAGAGGCTGAATTCTAAGGTGTTGATCTATCTTTTCTATCTTTTTGTGAGCTGGTTTCATAACAAAGCATGGAATCAGTACTTGTTTCCCATGCTTTGTAAATCCACATTTTTGGCTTTTGTGAATTTCTCGGTTGGGTTCATGCATGCTCGATTTTTGTGGTGTCGGATTTGAAAATTTGTTCTCCAATGATTGGTTGCCATTTCCTTCTATATTCAATGATCTATGGAATCTTACTTAGTGAGTCTAATTCGTCAGTTGGTGCCTATTATGTATAGGTCAGCTTTTTGGTGTATGTCTTTCATCTTCAGTATCTTGATGTTGGTGTTGCTTTGAAGTCTATTTTTCTCTTAACAAATTGCGTATGTCATCCTCGCGCTCTGTTGATTCTAATTTTGTAATAATGCAGTTATACTTGGGATGGTATTTTATTGATGTGCTAGTTGTTATGTTAGTTATACTATAACTAATTTTTGTTACAAATTTAAATTAAGTAGAAGAAAAAAAAAAGAAAAAAGATGAAAATGTAATGATTTTAGTAATTAATTTTATTTATTAAATATTTAATTACATAATGGCCAGTTAACTATTAATAGTTTACAACTAACCTCTAATGACTATCACTTATGTAATACGGACTATGACTATGACTATGATTAACCATTAACAAGCGACTTAAAAAGGTGGCCCTATAATGTTTTTAGTTGAACTGCTCCTGATGGTTGAATATCCTCAATAACAAAAGGGTCGAACCATGCAACTTCAATTTTTTTTAGTTTGTCTTTCACTTGGCTGTCATATAGTATTATTAAATTTCCAACTTGGAAATGTTTAGACTATAGGTTGAAATCATGCCAATCTTTTTGTTGATCCTTATGAATTTGTTAGTGATATAGTGCATACAGTCAATCTTCTTCCAATTGATGTAATTGTCTGAGTCGTTGTTTCTGTAACTTTGAATTATATTTAAGTATGTTTGACATAGCTTGCACGCCTTTTGAACAATTAAATGGAATGACTTCTTCCTGTCCAAAAACAAGTTTAAATGTCATAGACCCCATCAATTTCTTATAAGCTATATGATAACCCCATAAAATTGTCAGGATTTTATCATCCTAGTCATCCATGTCCATATTGCATAACTTCATTAATATTTTGTGAAAAGTTTTGTTAAAGGATTCAATGGACCATTTTCCTGAGGATGGTATGTGGTAGTTTTTCTATGTTCAATAATGGAGATTTTTGTGAGTGCTTCAATTGTGCCATTAACAAAGTGTGTTCCTCTGTCACAAATGAGAACCAAGGGGTAGCCGAAACTTGTTACCATGTCTTCATAAATAAATTTGGCTACAACTTCCATAGTGCATGACACTAACAGTTCTACCTCATCCCATTTAGTTACATATTCTACTGTGGTGATGATGTAATTTGCACCTGTTTACTTTTCTCTCTTAGGAAATGGACAAACAAATTTGATCCCCCATATTTCAAATGGTAGAGATGGGATTATGGAGGGTAACAAAATTTGATCTTTCAGGAGGGGTTGACCAATTCTCTGGCACATGTCACATTTTTGTACTTATTGATGACAATCACAAAATATGGTCGGCCACCATAGTCCATATTGCATTATTTTGCGGGCATTCATGTCTCCTTGGTAGTGTCCTCTGGATCCCCCCTTTGTGAGCTTCATCAATGATAACTTCTCTCTCATGCTGAGGAACAAACCTCTGAAGAAATTTGTCAATTCCTAACTTATAGAGATGGCCATTTATTAATGTGTATGGTTTTGTTTAGAGAATAATTTCGGCAAAATCACATAAAAAATCATTTGTCGACGCGTTTCGAACCAACCAGTGTGGTTCATCGTCAGGACAAGTTGAAGATCCAGTCTGAGCGATGCAATAAATAGGGACAGCAGGCCATTCCAATAGCTAGGTTAACAAGGTAATGGTTAACAGTACCTCTAACATCTATTTATTCATTATTAGAGGTCTCGGTAACCATTACCTTGTCAATCTAGCTATTGGAATGGCCTGTTGTCCCTATTTATTGCATCGCTTAGACTAGATCTTCAACTTGTCCTGATGATGAACCACACTGGTTGGTTCGAAACGCGTTGACAAATGATTTTTTATGTGATTTTGCCAAAATTATTCTCTAAACAAGATTATGGATCACAAAAGTCTAAATTCCTTAATGTGTATGGTGTTGCTTTAATTGCTAGAATACTTTTATTTTTATTTTTGTTAAAACTTCTGGTGGTTTACCTGTATGGAGGAATTTTGTTATTTTGTCTAGTTCAGTAGGAATTGCTTTAACCTTGAATAGGTGTGCATCGGAAATATCATCGTCAATCTTTAACAACTCAGCTTGTGATTCTAGTCATGATAAATAATTAGGGCCAACAATTTTATTTCTAGGTTGGACGATGACTTCAAATTCAAATTCCTAAAATAGCAGTAACTATCGACAAAGGCCTTGATGCACATGTTTGTTGATAAGGTATTTTAAAGCTTGAATATATGTATAAAATATAAAATGATTTTCTAGGAGGTAATGTCATAATTTCTATAAACCAAATATCATTGCTAAGGCTTCACACTCCGTTGTTGAATAGTTTTTTTTTTGTTGCTTTGTTAAGCTTTTGGCTGAGGTAAGAATTTGGGTGATCTATTAATTCTTCGTTAGACTGTGCTAACACCACTCCAACTACTAAATTTGATGCATCAAGGTGCACATGGAATTCCTTAGACTAATTCGGGAATTTAAGAATTGGACCTTCGACCAATTTCTTCTTTAACAACTAAAATAATTTGTCAAATTCGTTGGACCAAATAAAAGGGACATCTTTTTTTAGGAGCTCATCAATTGGAAATGTTATGCTGGAGTAGTGATGAATGAATCTTATATAGTATCATGTGTGTCATTGAAGTATTTTAATCTGTTTCTGGTTAACTAGGGGTTTCAGATCTAGGATTACCTTTATTTTCACCATATCGACTTTGATTTCGTCGTTTGACATGACGTGACCCAAAAGTATTATAATGGGAGTTACAAAAAAGAATTTCTTTATGTTAAGAGGTAATCATATCCATATACACCTTTCAATAATTAAACCTAACCATTGAATATGATCATTTAGTAGTGTATAGGCTATCCAATCATCAAAATAAACAACCATGGTCTTATAGATATGTTATTGGAATGCTTTAATGATAATTCTTGAAAATATAGTTGGTGCATCTTTTAGCCCGAACGCAATTACTTTATATGAAAATAAACCAAATTTTGTTACAAATGTGGTTTTTTCTCAGTCTTCCTCTACTATGGGTACTTGGTTGTACCTCGAAAACCTTTCTGTAAAGGAATAACATGCATGCCTTGCTACTTCATTAATGATTTAATCGATGAAGGGGGTCCGAAATGGATCAACAATTATTAACTTATTTAATCTGTGATAGTCGACGCAAATGCATAACCTTGTAGGTTCATGCTTTTTTGGTTGGAAAACCATGGGACTTGCCCATTCTAATACTTCTATTGGATATATTATACCAACAACAAGAATTGCTTCTATTTCTTTTTGTATGATAGGCTTGTATTTATGAGCTAATTTATACGACCTCTTCTTTATTGGCTTAGATCTTGAGATCATATTAATCTTCATTTCACCCATTTCTTTCACTAATCCTTTTAAATATTTGTAATCTCGGGAAAATACATATTGTTATTCTTTGAGAAAGTCAACAAAATCCACTAATTATTTCTCTAACCAATAGTCTCCAAGTCAGGCGATTTTTGGTCGGTCATCATTTGATATGTCAACTTATTTTATTTTAATTTCAGTGTCCATCGAGTCGGGTGCTTTATATTCAACAAATAGTCGTTCACCAACTTTTACCTCTTGATACACTGGCAGAAATTCTAACTTGTCTAGTTCATCTATATTTTGTTTAGGGACTTTATATACTAATTGGATTTTCTTATGATTTTCTAGATGATTCTTATTCTAAGTAAAACTTCGGCCAACAATGGGTGATTCTTCCATTTGTAATTGGTTTGCTGTCTTGCATTCCAAGGTAAAGGCTAAGTAATTGTAGGTTACTAAATTATTTATTGAGGTTTGTGGGTCGACTTCCTTCTCCAGTACAAGCTATTTAATTTTTTGAATGACGTCCTTCAGTTATGGCTCCTTTGGTTGAAACTTTAAATATTTAATGAAATTTTATTTTAATTCCTTCCATTGGAGGGATTGGACTCTTACTTCTTGTAGCTTGTACCACTTTTTTGGAAGATCAACTAGTGTGTTTGAGAACATGTGTGGCTAGACACATTCATCCTTATATCTTATTTGTCACCATTCTCACTCACAGACTTTGATGTGTTCAACATGGGTCCTGACTAATAGAAGTCCATTCTTTTGCGAATAAATTTATTCCTCCAAATCACTTAATAAAATAAGAAGTTACAGTCGTCCATGTTTGAAGTTGGGAAAAATGAGTATCCCACCATTGTGTTGCCTGACCAGTAGAAATTTTCACTAGACTTTGCATCCTTCTTGTTTCACTAATTGATTTCATTACCTATTATACATTATTAACGAGAGATGCCCTTTATTTAAAATGGATGTGAGAATTAGAGTCGGTTGTTAAATCAGTCGAGAGTAAGGGAGGTGTTTCTCGACAATTATTTTCTCATATGATTGGGACAAATTTAGTAGAATATAAATGTCATATTTTTATGTTGGGATAACTTGTATATTCCATCACTCCTTCACCTTTGATTCATAACTCTCAATTTACCATTCATATATTTAAATATCTGAATTTTGTCTAATTGAGAGAGGAGATCCAGGTAAGATATCACCTAAAGAGTTTGGCTTCACATCATCATGTAATACTTGATGCATCTTTCTAATTTCAGCTTCTTCATCAGTATATTCTACCTATGGCTTGCATTCACGAGGGTCTAATGGAACAATGATATTTTTGTTGTTACCCTTTAATTTTATTTTATCTTTTTCTAGAGATATGGTCACCTTCATTCTTCACCCCTGTGTATGCATTTGACATTGATAACCATGGAAAACCTAATATCAAAGGATGCGCATCTAGCCTACTTCTTGGGTTAATGACCAAGAAATTCACAAGATATTCCCAAGAATCGACAAAGATGGTTATATCTTGTAGAGTAGCATCAGGCTTAACCACCGATCTGCCAGCAAGCTATAACAGAGTTGAGGTTTGTTCAAAGGTCGTGATTCCTAGAATATTACAAGTTTCAGCCGTCAAAATATTAATAATTGCTCCAAGATCTACCAATGTGTTTGGAAAGGTACATCCTTGTATCTGAATAGTTACTACAGGGTTTCTTGGGTCTTCATACTTGATTTGTATTTGTTTGCCTAAGGTAAGGTTAGATAGAGTTCCTACTACGTGAACAATTGGTGGATTTTTTAATTTCCTTCCATGTTTCTTTCCACATAATTCTTTGATTGTCTTAGTGTAGATTGGGATGTCTTGTATGGCCTGGAGGAGTGGATCTTTTCTACACAAGTTTTTCAATTCCCTACAATATCGAAATCAGGATAAATGGTTGGTTTAACTATTGTAAGTCTTTCAGGGAATGGGGGAGAAGAAATTACAATTTTATCATAATTTTGTTATTTGAGTGTGTCTCCTACCTACTCTGTTTCTAAAGTAATCACAGTCGACGAATCTATTATAGTTTATTTTTCTTTATCGTTTTCCTATTCTTGCTTAATTCTACTTTCTTCAAGAGTAATGACAGACCCTAACTTTAATTGGAACTCATTACATTCTATAGGATTTGTTTCATAGTTTGGATTCTCAACAATTTTCACATACTAGACTCGTCTATCGTTAAGATTTGGATTTGGTTGAGCCAGCAATTGGGAACGTATTGGAGGTTAAGGGTTCTGAGGTAATTGGAATGGAGCTTTCAGTGTGGACTGAGATTGAGAAACCATCCCCATAGGTGGATTAGTCAATCCCATAAGGCGCAGCCAATTTTGAGGCCAAATTGGATTTTGGGTAGATGTATTAGTCCACTGTGAAGGATATGGATTATTAGCTAGATTCTACCAAAATGGGGTAGAATATTGTGAATTCGGCCAGCCAGGTCCACGAAACGATTGGTTTGGCTAGGGCGATGTGGGATATGGTTGGGATTTCCAGGTGGTATTAAAATATGGTTTCCCTTGCCATGTGGTCACAAGATTTTGCTATTGATTATACCGCCAAAAAAAAAATTAAAGAAGGATCTTGCAGCATAACTAGGGATCGGGCTTGCCATTGTCGATGTTGAGCCTTCAGATATGTTGGTTCTGGTTCCTTCTCGGCTTATTTAAACACAAATTTTAATTCTGGAAGTGATGGACATTGATATGTACCATGATCGTTGGTACAAATAGCACATGTTTGAATCATATCGAGGGGACATTCCCTTTGACTGTGTTTCTTTTGACAATGTGAGAAGAATATGGCTAGTGATTGTTTTTCTTCAACCTATCTTTGTTTGGCTTGAAAAACATATAAATTTGTAGTCAGCATGCCCAAAATGTCAGTCTTGAAATCTTCTTGGAGTTTACAAATTTCTGTTCAAGTCACACCCCCACCAGGAGCTTTGCTGCTTCTATTGATGGGACCATGTCCTTTTGATCTAATCCGTGTGCTACCATGTGAACACATGATACACAATTGAACAATATTATCATATCCTTCTTGATAGATATCACATTTTCCCATTAAATTAAATGTTTCTACCCATTTATCTTTCATCCCTTTTATTGAATTAGCTTTTCATGCTTCTTTTGGAAATGTATCATAGGGTGATCTATGTAAGTTGTATTGAAATATTTCTAGGTATTCTTCGAAGGTTTTATTATCTCTTTTGGTCATTTTAAATTTTTCATCTTTTAGATCCCTAGTTCGACAATAGTCCTTGTATTTTGTGAGAAAAGAGTTTTTCATGTCATCAAAAGAATTTATGGCACCCTTGCCTAAGCCCATAAACCATCAAAACGTTGCTCCCTTTAAGGTAGAAGGGAACAACTTCAATTTTTGAGGGTCAATGGTATAATCATATCCCCTACATAGAACGTCGAATTTGAATAGGAAAGCATATGGGTCCTCTTAGGTTATCCTATGAATAGTCAAAATGATTTGTAACGGGATGGCCTTCATCGGGGCATTGGCCACAAGATCGACTATAGGATACTCCAAAGTCGAGGTCTAGCCCTAAGGTGGTTGATTTTCCATCTGATCAAAGATATAGCGGTAATGTTCAGGGATCTCTTGCTCAGGAGGTTTTATTTGGGCAAAAGGATTACTCAGTTCCCAAGGGGATTTTATGCACTACTTAACTCTAGGATTCCAGGTACTTCTTTTTTAGTGAGGATCACAGGGGATCCAGATTCTAAGTCCACCTTAGCAACTCCACTAGTCTCTCCATCTCCTTCTTTTAGATCACAATAATTTCCCTCTTGTGAAGGACTAGAGAGTGGGTCATTTGTACTTTGAAAGCTCCACTTAGATCCTTTAGTTTTATTATGAATCTTAGCGTAAGCTGCAGTTGGTGACTCTATTGCTTGAAGGATCAAGGTAGATCGCTTTCCAGATGTTGTTCAGGGTCCTACTAACACTTGAGATTCATATTTTCAAATGATCTCGTTTCTAAAAGTAGTTTTCCCAAAGGCCACCAGACCCTGGAATTTTGTGGTTTTTGGTAATGGTTTCTATTCTACTCGTATCTTTTTTCTCCTAGTCATGCACACCTACATAGCCTTTGTGTATCAACTAAAAGTGGGCACTAAGCACAATCTTTTTTCTTGTTGTGTGCGTATGATTGCCTCCCGTCTTCAATACCCAATTCTATCAGAGATACAACCTATTATTATCTTGACAACCTCCCCGGCAATGACACCAAAATGTTGGGTAACTAATATGACTTCTAAAAATCAATCTTAATCCTACATTAATTCTGTCAACCTGGGATTCGTCTTTTATTTCAAGGCTAATAGCATAATATGTGAAAGATAAACTCTTAGAGGATCAGCATGTAAGCAGTTTTTACTACAAAATCATATGCATACCACTATTCGAAAGTCTCACAAAGCTAAAATAACTCAGTAAACTTATTCAGTAGAACCTTTAATCTCATAAAATGCATTTAACAAATTTAGGAAAAGTAGTAGCATTAAAAAACATAAGATTCAATTCACTTCGAACTGTGAAAGGAAATAGCATAATCAATATTCATAAAGAGAGTAAATGAGAATAATACAACTGAGCAATAAATCTTCTGGCGACTGGGCCCAAGGTCCCCAGAAGGAACTGTCATAATAAACTCAATACACGAACTTAACACAAAACCTTTAACTCTTCATTAATACCAAAATAACTTACAAAATTATTTATAACACTTGAAGGTTGAATCATTGTTCTCAGTTTCACTGTAAGAATGAAATGTAAAGTCTCCTTCATTTCTATTTACCACTAACTTATATATTACATAAAAATGATAGTAAATGGAGCTATCTTGAGGATCGGGAGATCATCAGGATTGCTCGTCGTGATCATCAGAACTTCAAATAACAATCTATATCTCCTTGAGTTGTCTTGTGCATATTCCTAGCTTGACTTTCCCAATTAATATAATGACTGTCCATACTTAGCACCTTCCACTCATCTGAAGGAACAACGATCTTCCAATTAAGTTGTTCTACACGCAAATAAACTTAAATTAAGATTTATAACATCAAAAATCCTTAAGTCAATCGACAATTCTGTCAACCGTTTTCCATTATCCTTTTCTTCCAAATATCCTCAAACTAAAAGTAAAATCATTGAAAAACATATTATCAGCCAAGGTAATAAAGAGGAAAGTCATACCTTTTTCATAATCCAACATACCCACCAGCTTACATTTTTGCATGTCCTCATGCAATAAGATAGTTTATATGTAATAAAGTTAAGGAATATGTCGGATAGGTGATTTCCTTATAAAGCTAAAAGCCATTTTTGTTTCGGAGTACCTCAAAAGCCCTAGTTTCTTGTCTTTCAGAAAGCTCATATTCATAATGGTACTCTTCTAGGGGATACTAGATAATAGGAATTCTATATCGTCATCCAAACCAGGTGGGACCTTTTGCCATAACTAGATTACTAAAACGTGTCAGTCATGTAGTAGCTACCCTGAAATCCCTGTAAACATAGCTACCTATCAAATGGGAACTATTACTGCAAAATAAGTACTTGGGCCCAAAAAACCCAAAAAAACATGAAAAAACAACCCAAAAATAAAAAGTGTTGATTCTGCCTCACCATTTTTTTAGAGTAAATTTTCAATATTTTTTAAAAATAATAGTAAAAAACAATAAAATCCATTTTGTTTGGTGCAAAAAACACCTTGAAATCGAAAAGTGTTGATGCCAGAATAATGTCTTTTTTTCATGGTACATTTTCAACATTTTTTAATAATGATGTTAAAAATAAAATATCGTGACTTTGAAAAACTTTAAATTTCCAATGATTTTCAAGCATGACATTAAAGATAAAATATCACGCCTTTGAAAGCCTTAAAATTCCAACGATTTTTAAGCATGACATTAAATTTAAAATATCACTTCTTTAAAATCTTAAAATTCCAATAATTTTCAAGCATGGTGCTAAGAAAAAAATACTTATAACTATTTTCAACCATAGCATTAAAGATAAAAAATCATGACTTAGGAAAACATTAAAATCTTGACAATTTTTCAACAACGGAATTAAAATCAAAGATTATGACTATAAAACAATCTTAAGTTTTTAAAATATTTCAAGCATGACATTATGAAAAAATTCTGAGTAATTTTTTTTTTTTAAATGAACCCCTGAATAAAAGATTTATCATACCAAGAGTAATTTTTTTTAAATGTTAAATGTATAGTGATTTTAAAATATTAGCCTAAGACAACGTGATACAATGCAATTTTTTTTTTTAAACAACTATTAAATTAACACGCAGTGTAGGTGAGCTGAACCCATTGTAATGAAAACTTAAAAGACCAACCATGAAATTAACACATTGTGGGATAGACTCGATTCATTATAATGAAAAAAAATAAAATCAACTATCAAATTGCACATAATGGGATCGGGTTGCTAGACAAGGTATCGACATAGACTCTTAAAAAAAATAAATATATATGAAAGATACATAAGAAAACAAAAATTCAAATATTGAAAAAAAAAAAATTTAATAATAACAGTTAATAAACATAAAAAATATGACAAAGTTATATAAGAAATGACTTTAAAAAAAACTATAAAATTTGTTTAAAAAAGTAGTCATACCATTTAAAATTAAAAAAAGAAAAAAGAAAAATTACAAGAGTAAAAAAAATAAAAAAAATAAAAAAATTAAAACAAAACACCATAAAAAATGTAAAAGAAAAAAACAAAATTAATTAAAAATGAAATATTATATATATAATATATTTAATATATATATATATAATATATATATATATATTATATAATATATATAATTAAAAATAAAAATAAAACTCCTCCTTCCCCTCCCTGTACTGATCCCCCTCACTTCTGCAAACCCTCCTACCCCACCTCCCACGCTCCCTTACCCACCCCACCCCAACCCCCTCCCTCACTCCTCGTCCACCCCCTTCCTCCCTCACCACCCCACCTGTCACACCCCCAGGCCAGCGGTAGTCTTTCAACTGCTCTTGGCGAGGTGCGACACCACCGAACACTTTCTTTTCACCAATACTTATGCTCGTGGACTATGCCTAACCACTTATTCCTACTTAGTTTGTGTTTCTCAACCAAGTATTATTTCTTTATCCTTTATACCAATGAACACCCATACACATTCATTATCAACAACAATTATAAATGATGAACACAATTGCACAATATAAAGGGAGGGGCAACTCCCTGAAAAATGAATCTGCCCAACAATATATTATACAACAGTTTTACAAGCTTTACAAGTATACTTGGAAACCCCAAGTTTCATACTTAGCCAAATCTACAATCCAAGGCAAAACTCGATTGCCTAGCTCGTCGGCACCTCCGCACGATCGCCGCACAACTCACCAACGCTCCGTTCACCTTGTCGCATGATCGTGTTGTTTGCCCAACTCGGGCATGCCTCCAAGTCACCACACACGGGCGCCTCCAACCGAGACACACCTCCGTCCACAATCTCAACACTTCACCAAGTCACTGTGCACACTTACACGACGGGCGGGCACTCACCCGAGTCGCCAAGACACCCCTGCCAAGTTGTCGAACAAACTAGGCGCTCCTCCGTTTCACTGTCGGGAACCTTCGCACAAACCGGGTACCACACCCGTGCACGCCTCAACCGTCCGTCGGGCACCACACACCCGTGCACGCCTCAACCGTCCGTCGGGCACCACACACCCGTGCACGCCCTCACCCAACCACCAGGCGCTCCTGCCCACACCTTCACCCACAAACGCGCTTCACCGTGCACACCTGCCCAAGAATGGGCGCATACTAAACCTACACATTTCCCCTTAGACTTGCGCACTAGAATTGCGCACTACCTTGTTGAGCGAATGTGTTTGAGCGAGTGAGTTTGATGATGGAATGAGCTCCACGCTCATCCAATATATACCAAGTGTAGGGCATAGTCTGGCTGCCCAGTCGACTCACCCAAAGCCCCTTCTCCATCGCATATTCCTCCAAAACGCATGTCGACTCCTCTCAAACATAGGTCGGCCTCCATACATGTTTGTCACCATGCCACCACGCATATAAACATTAGCTCGCCCCCTCACATATGCACATAACACATCGCATACTTCAAAATAGCTCGCACTTCAACCGTCGCACTTCAAGCTGGAGCTGCGGGTCGTTACACCACCCCTCCCACCCCCTCCCTC
>APFE030073902.1:0-101317 GCA_000404065.3 Pinus taeda | reverse complement strand
GGAGTTGGTCATTGTTCTTATTGAATAAGGAAACACAAATTGGTTCCAAAACAATATATTGAGATGCAATGGAGGCCAGATTCCGCTTTTAGCATAATCCCCTTGCAATTTTTATGGAGATCATCACCCAATTCAATGCTTGGCATTTCTATATGATTCAAGATCTAAAAGTTGAAGTTGTTGAGCTATATTTTCCTCAAAATCAAGCTCAATATGTCTATTTTGTATTATTACTCTTTTCTTAATAGGCTCTAGCGATTTTTGTCTCATATGGGTTTTTGTAGTATTGTATTTGAAATAAATATGTAAGTGAAAGTTCAGGTGTCAATTTTGAATGTGAAAGGTCAATAGTTAATAAAAGACAAAAGAAGTCAAAGAGCCATGAGGGAAGTCCAAAGGTTACAAAGGGAGATGAATGGTCATATCATATGTATAAATACACCCTCATAACTCATGCAAAGGGCTTAGAACCGAAATCTTGGGAGCTTTGTTTGAATCCTTGTCTTGTCTTGTTTAGCTTAGGAGGATTATCTTTCTTTGGAGAAGAAAGTGGTGGGTTCATGTTCCACTATTGGGGATAGTGTCTTTTCAATTGTAAATGTATGTTTCAAACTTTCACTCTTTAATAAAAAAATAAGAGACGACACGTCTTCATGCATATGTTGTGGATTTAGTAAGACTATTCTTGTTATATTTGTGATATGTGTTATCTCATTTACGTTAATGCTTATGAACTAATTCGTTTATTTTAGTATGAATCCTATTGAATGCAGTTTTTTATGTTGTTTCAATCATTTTTATCTTGTGAACTATTTTGCAGGTTAATTAATGATTCTCTTTTAGTGCTCGTGCATCTCTTTTAAGATAAGCACTATAACATGCTTCTAAGGGGATCACTTTTTCTCCCTTCGATGTGATGAACCTCTCCTGCATTACATTTGACACTTCACAAAGTTCATACAATTGTTTCCACCAAAGTCATGTATATATCATTCTATGTGTTTATTGCAGCCAAGGCACATCATTAAAACCACCACTTTGGCAACCGGTCATATTCTAGTTGGGGATCCTACTGAAAACAATGTCGGGGTCTAATTGGGACTTCACATCAGAGAGACCCCCTTCTCCATTGGAAACTTCCAACACTGTCAACATCTGGGTAGGGGGTATTTTTTCTTGAACATAATTTTGTTTAGCACCCTATAATCGGTACAAATCTACCACATCCCATCTTTATTTGGCACAATGATGATGGGTGACCCACATTGTGAGGTACTTGGTCAATTGACACCTTGTTCCAACAATTTTTGTAACTAGTTATTCACCTCACCTGCTTCTATAATGGACTATTTGTAGAATCCTTTGACCTCATTCACTGATCTCACACATTGATTTATGTGGTAGATACAAGAAGAAAGACAGTGAAGTCAAAAGAGAGATGAAAAATTCAAAGGAGAGATAAAATTTATATTTTTGGCTTGTTTCTATTCACACATGTGAAGGTTCTTGGGAAAATCTGCGAAATTATAGGTTCAAAAATTTTAGGTCATAATTGCAAGTCTGAAACTCTGTGATTTGATAAGGTTTGACCAACATTGAATTTTGTTGACTTTGAATTGGTTGGAGGAGATTTGAAGGAGGGTTGGCTTGGGTATTTGTGGCAATATTGGTCTTGGTCTTAGGTCTTTGATATCTCACTTTGATCTTATTCTATAGGAAGATGATTTTTCCATTTTCCCCCTTGTAGGGTTTTTTTCTCTCGCTTGGAGCCTAATTTCTAATGTTCTTTGTCTTTTTGTAATATTTAGGTTTTTAGTAATTTCTTGACTAAGAAAACATAATATAAATAAGAATCCAACAAATTTTCCCAAGTAATTATCAAGTTAAGATAAATCATCATTATCTACTTGCTTTTTGTTTCTCAATAAAAGGGAACTACAACTAGTTCTACATCATCAATAAAATCAACACTCGTAGCAAATCTAATTTTTCACTACTGCTTTACCTTTATTTCTACATCCTTATCTACCTATCCCAATGGATATGGGCTTAGATGATCCCAAAATTCCAATCTCAATTTGTTTACCAGTTATGTTGCTAGAGATTTTCCTTGATCCTAAGTTGAATAATCAATCTTTGCCTTCTTGACATGTATATTTATATGGAAAAATCTAGTCTTTTTTTTTTCTATTCTTGTTGTTGAAGGCTACTTAGATTCACCTCCTTCTACACTAATTTAAAAATGATATTGTCACCCACGTCCAATTTTATTTCAACCTGGTTGCTTGAATCGGTGATCATGAGGTTATTCTTATTAGTATCTTTCTTTTTGTTCTTTAGGTTAAGCTTTGGATGCAACTTCCAACACTTCTCATTTATATGATCGTCAATGTTACAATAGGTGCAATGGTTTCCAGGATCTTTGCACTGGTGTTTTGTTGATGCTACCTTTTTATCTTTTCATCCTTTCCACTTCTTCTTCCCCTCTTTCTTTGACCCACTTGATTTCTCTTTCTTCTGGATTATGTTCTCTAGGTATGGTCCTTGTACTGTTACACCAGACAATCCCTCTTGCAGACAAGAGAGATCTCCCTAGATCCTAAATGGAAACTAGAAACAATCATGACAATTGAACTAAATCTTTCCCTAAGTTGAACTTGTTCAAATTACAAGCAGTATAGCTAATGCATGAGCCTCTTACCTATTTCACGAAATGCCTGATGAAGATCCCTTGTTGTGACTTGATGCAGTTCTTCAATGCTTGATAAGACCTGAAAACATAGATAAGAAAAGGATCAAAAGCACATGTGATATAATAATCCAAATAACTTAGCCTAATGATCAAGGAAATTAGGGAATGAACTTGCCTTAATAGACATTATAAACAATTGTAAACCATTCATCGTTCACATAAGACAAACTCAATGGGAGAAAATGTTCATTTGTATTAATTAGAAAATAAGAGGAGCCTTACAACTGGTGTTTTGTTGATGCTACCTTTTTATCTTTTCATCCTTTCCACTCTTCTTCCCCTCCTTCTTTGACCCACTTGATTTCTCTTTTTTCTGGATTATATTCTCTAGGTATGGTCCTTGTACTATTACACCAGACAATCCCTCTTGCGGACAAGAGAGATCTCCCTAGATCCTAAATGGAAACTAGAAACAATCATGACAATTGAACTGAATCTTTCCCTAAGTTGAACTTATTAAAATTATAAGCAGTGTAGCTAATGCATGAGCCTCTTACCTATTTCACGAAATGCCTGATGAAGATCCCTTGTTATGACTTGATGCAATTCTTCAATGCTTGATAAGACCTGCAAGCATAGATAAGAAAAGGATCAAAAGCACATGTGATATAATAATCCAAATAACTTAGCCTAATGATCAAGGAAATTAGGGATTTAACTTTCCTTAATAGACATTATAAACAATTGTAAACCATTCATCGTTCACGTAAGAAAAACTCAATGGGAGAAAATTTTCATTTGTATTAATTAAAAAATAAGAGGAGCCTTACAATTGGTGTTTTGTTGATGCTACCTTTTTATCTTTTCATCCTTTCCACTTCTTCTTCCCCTCCTTCTTTGACCCACTTGATTTCTCTTTCTTCTGGATTATGTTCTCTAGGTATGGTCCTTTTACTGTTACACCAGACAATCCCTCTTGCGGACAAGAGAGATCTCCCTAGATCCTAAATGGAAACTAGAAACAATCATGACAATTGAACTGAATCTTTCCCTAAGTTGAACTTGTTCGAATTATAAGCAGTGTAGCTAATGCATGAGCCTCTTACCTGTCTCACGAAATTCCTGATGAAGATCCCTTGTTGTGACTTGATGTAGTTCTTCAATGCTTGATAAGACCTCCAAACATAGATAAGAAAAGGATCAAAAGCACATGTGATATAATAATCCAAATAACTTAGTCTAATGATCAAGGAAATTAGGGATTGAACTTGCCTTAATAGACATTATAAACAATTGTAAACCATTCATCGTTCACGTAAGACAAACTCAATGGGAGAAAATGTTCATTTGTATTAATTAGAAAATAAGAGGAGCCTTACAACCTTTGCCTTGATCCCGTGAGGTCCCTCCCAAATTCCTTCAATCTCCTCCTTAGATGATAAGCTTTCCAATCTCAAACCAACAACACAAGTTTCTTTCATCTCAATTTTGACCTCCTCAATCCCTCTACCCTCTAGTCATTTTATAGGCTAAGAGGAGGAAGTTTCAGACTCCTTTATTGAGGGATTAGGTTACCATGAGAAAAGGGATGGATATTCAACTTCTAAGGGTTATAGTTCTAATAGTCATCACCTGGAAGCTTTCAGTTGGGAAATATTCAACCAACTATGTTTCTAGAATGTACTTTTTATTTTCACTTTCTAGAATTCACCTGCGCAGGTTTATAGTTACAGACATTATAGACAGAGTGCACCTTTGGCTGATCTCAGAGTCAATTTCACCGCGTGCGTGGGAAACTCTAGATAAATCGGCTCAATTGGAACTTAACAAGGTGTGATAGCTATTTGACTCAAATTTCTCATGTACTTCAACATTTTTTGGGTTGTTTGACTTCTGAGGGAGCTGGTTCAAACAAGTTCGTAGATGGTAAAAATATCCATAAACTGATTAAGTGTCATGGTGAAAAATTGACATGTAACAGGTTTCCCCCTAAAGTGTGAATTCTAAAGAGACAAGTTTAAAGATTGAAGGGCTTTATCATTCCAAGGATCTGATCAAAGGCATTGTTCAGAAACTTGCAAGGAACATTCAAGGAACATAATGCAAATATATATCAAAAAATCATCTTTGAGGTAGGCATTCCAATACTCAAAGTAAAGCAAACTCAATGAACAAGCATGGAAAAACTAAGATCATATAGATAATAGACACAAAATGGACGCAACCACTTGTCTACATAATCATGAATATAAATTTCCTCGCAACCTGGATTGATGAAATTAGATCCAGGGTCTTGATCTCCATCTCTTAATCCACAATACGATTATAACCATGCAAGTGAATGTCTTGAAGTCTAACATGGCAGAAACCACTTGATTACCAGTCAATGATGTGAACTGTTAACAGGCACGAGAGAAACCACCAATAATGACAATGGATCTCAAGGTACTCCCAATACATTCTATGAAGTGTGAATAAGTGATCTAAAGTTGAACACTCATAGAATCATTCAATCAGAGGCAAATGAGGGGGACCTATCATATAAAGCAAGAAACCTACCATTAAGCAATGTAGGCTTAAAGGAACTGAAGTTTTCTAGATCATCTTCCTAGATTATGAGCTCAAGTCGATAGGAAGAGGTCCATCGTAGGAAAGCCTATGACACGAAACATGATATCAAGTTTTTGAAAATAGTTTGCAAGGACAGACTCAGCGATGGCCAACGCAAATGAAGGCATATAATTTGCAAAAGGATTTGAACTGAGGTTGAACTTATCTTGAACAAATAACGACACGACAATGACTTGGCAACATTTGGCTTAACGATAATACCTAAAACCATGAATACTTTCAATGAAGTTTCATTAACTGTAAGGAAAATGGATTTCCCAACCTGGACATGAATGTGACAGAGTGTCGTGTTCAAGAGCGACATGCTCCCTTTTAAAACTAAAAATGTAAAATGGTCACCTTCCCTAATTTTCCCCCACCATTATTGGAAAGTACATATTTATTTTTTACAAGCTTGAGGAGGATAACATATGCTTGGACAGTAAGATCATCCTTTGGATGAGTCCATTGAAGTATTTTTAACAAACCCTAAGAAGGAGTCGTTTGGTCTCATTATGTTTAATGAGTCATATATTGTTTAATTTTTATGAGTCCAATAAAGGGGTAACTCGATTGTCTTTTTCTTTTAAGAGTTTGAAAAATACATAAAAAGGAAACTCATTTAGTTCTTTTACCATAAAATTTTAACGAGCCTAGAAAAAGTAAAGATCGGCGTTTTCATTTTTAGAGAGTCGGAAGAAAAACATAAGTAGAGTCCATCAAGTTCTCTTTCGTCAGTTTAGTCTCTTAGGTCTGAAAAAGAATAAAATAATACAAGAGAGAACTCTATTGACCATGTTTGATCAATGTATACCTTTTTTGTAAACAGTCCTAGCTCAATCCATAAAAGGGGTAAACATATATTGAGTGGAAAATTGTTCATTTACTTTTACGAGTTCGAACAGGCAAGTACTCGATGATCTTTTCATGTTTTAAGAGTCTGATAAGGGCTTAAAAGAGGACTCCAGGATTTTCGCTTTTTGCAATTTTTTAAGAGCATGAAAAATGATAAAAGTTTGCTAAAATGTCAAAAATGATTTATCTTGACTCCATAAACGATCCTGCATATTTAAACTCAAAAAATCATCATAACTACTCAAAAGGGACATTTTCCCTCCAAAAAAGGTTTAAAACATAAAAAATAATATTTTTTAAGCTTCAAAAACTTATAAAAGTGGGAAAAAGTAATTTATTTTTACCATTTGTATTTTCACCAATTTAGAGTAGAGAGGGGATTTTTTACCATCAAACTTACAGGACTGATTTCAAGCCAACAGATGGACGAAATCACACACCATTTCTTCTAGGTAGAAGATATCTCCATAACTTAGCTTTTTGTTGGTTTAGTTTTTCATTTTAAGCTTTGGAGAAAAACCTTGTTCAAAAATGTGCCCTCGGCCCTGCACGGGTTTTTTTCAATCAGTGCCACACAGGTCGATAAAATTTTCCACACGGAAAATCACGAACCACACAGAATTTTGCAAGAAAAATCCACGTAGTTGCGTCCTATCCATAAAAGGGTAGCCATGTATGAATTGGGCCTAATTTTTGAAACAATTTTTTAGCCATAAAAAATGTGAAATGAGTTTTAAAAATGTCTCTAACTGCTTTAAAACATTCATTTTAGGTCATTTGATTGCTCAAAAATGGAGTGGAGGGAAAGAGAGCATGAAGCCAATGACTTGGCATCTTTGGCGGATCCAGCCACTTTATAGGCTCTCAGGACTTGTGGCCTCCTAAAATACTAGCATATCCTTGGGATCAAAGCCATGGTAGATGTAATGACATGGTTGGTGATGACTTGGAATGTTGAGGAATAATGCTTTGTGATCGTTGATTATCGCCTCACCATTGACGCTAATGACATCTACTTCCTGATTAGGTTGTCTCATCAGGGAGCTAATATTTCACTATTTGGATCAAGAGTAGGGGGAGATACTACTGATGGATACCTACAGTTCTTTTGCAGAGGTGCATTGCCCAAAGATGGACAAATTGACATTCAATCCATTGAACTTTTACCCTTGAGGACCATTGCTTTCACTGTTTTAAAAATTTATGGAAGTGTTTCTCCTCATCTAGCCACATGGGCACAGATGCAGATGTCTGTGTAATGCTGGGAATCCATGGTATACAACTGTTGTGAGGCAGTATTGGTGAACATGAAGGGCCAGTTAACTAGGTGAAAGAATGGTAAACTGAAGAACTTCGGTTATGGTTCCATTCTTTTTGCTTTTTCCCTAGAGAGGGTTCATATTCTTCGGCCACAAGATATTCTGGAAAATGAGGGGAGTCCAAGGGATCCACACATGATGAGGTGGGTTGCACTGATGGAATTCCATGGAGGTGATGTGCCCGTAGTGAGGAATATGGAAAAAAAAAAAAAAAAAAAAAAAAAATTGACTGGTTAGGCTAGCAAATTGTCCCGATTTAGGACTTTCTTTATGCCGGGATAGATTACAAAGGTGATCCTAATATCCCACTTCCTGTCGGAACTCAGTGGGGTGATCTAGGTAAGAATTTCTTATTTTGACATATTTTCAAATTTTTAATTTTTTATGTGTTTTTTGTCTTCAAAGGCTAATTATCTGAAATGCATGTGAAGATGTGGGTCCAACCCGACCAACCAAGCTGAGACAATACAATAGATGAGGTGAGTAGCCTATAGTAGCTGTGGCAGTGAACCCAGAGACAGAGGACATCCTGACAAAGTTGGAGCACAACCTTGAGAGGTTGACTTCCAAAATCTCAGAGACTGGGGTTGATGACATTCCGCGCACCTACGAGAGGCACATAGTTGGGGTTCCAAGGCCTCTCAGACATTTGCTGCGTCGAGTTGCTCATGCTATCGTGTCTTATCATGAGCATCAACATCCCTAGATATTCTAGTTTCTAGGACCATTTTTTGACCTTTTGGTGTCATCATATTCGAAAAATAAAAGGCCACGAGACCTTGTGTCCTCAGAGGACATATTTTGTAGACACACCCAAACTCTATTTTAATGAAAAACCTACTACTTTTTACCTAGGTTTATCTTGATCAATGTATGAATGAATATTGTTTTTAATTTACATATGTTTCAAATATCTATTTAACACATGATTTTCCAATGCATCTATTAATGTGTTTAAATATCTCAGAATGTGTTGATATTCAATGTAATCAAATCGCCTTTCCAAGAGACAAACTCATAAAAATACTCTTAACATGGTTGGACTCCTTATTTTATAGACACCATTTAATGTAATACCATGAGCTATAAATCTAACCTAAGGATCAAATGTCGGATACCAAATGTGATGGCATCAACTAATAGCTCAATGACTGTGCTATATTCTACTATATTTTTTGTTGTTTGACCGAGGCATATTCCCCAATTGGAAACTAACTCATCAATGGGTGAATAGATAACGCAGGCTGTGGAAGATAAACTCTGAGTACTATGACTAGCGCCATCAGCAAAGACGATGTAAGTCCAAGAGAATGTCGACATCTAGAAATCAAGTGTAAAAACAAGATAAGCAAGAAAAGTAGTAGAAAATGTAAAAATGCTAATCACACGTTCCTAAAAAAAGGGTAAATAATTTACAAATCTTCCCAAAAATTTTATGCAAAATATTTCTTTGGGTAAAGATCATTTATGGGCTTTCCCAAAGGAACACCATCGTAATCAACTAGCTCATAGGCACCTATCACTAATATGTGTTTTATGATGTAAGGGTCATGCCACATGGGCTTCAATTTCCCTGCACCTAACTTGTCATGAGTTTGATCATAAACCAAGATTAGGTCACCTTCTGAATATGTACGAGGATTAATGTTTTGATCATGTTGGGCTTTGACACTTTCTGGTGAGCTTCGCTAGTGTTGACAAAGTTAATCCTCTCTATGTACAGAGATGATCCCTCTAGCATAATGAGTGGGTCTAGCACCTGAAGTGACATTCAACTAGACATCTTCCTAGATTACAATTGAAAAGAAGAATGAAGGAGATGGCCTACCTCTTCTGATGCTATTCCGATTTGTTTTGTTGAGGACCCTAAACCGCTTGTGTCACAGGCTTGTTCCTGCTTCTCTCAATGTTTATGTACCTGCACAAGCGATTAAGACACAACAAGACATATCAAAACAAATAGAAAATCCATTAGTAACCTACTTAGCTAGTCAAGGAATGTCAAGCTAAATGATACATGAACATATACATTTTGGGAAGATGAACCAACAGTTGTTTATTATTATAAAATAAAGGGAAGATTACAACCAAAGCCTTGATGTTTATAGGATCTCCTTGAGTGGTAATCCAAGTCCAAGCCAAGGAATATCCAAGCACTCCTTCTCCAAGTCAAATGAATAGCCTTTAGGCACAATCTTAGCATAAGGGTGCAAATAGACATATACCAACCATTTGGGAATGGGAGAGGATGAATTTATAGGCTAGGAAAGGGAGTTAGGACCTCTCCAAAGATAGGATTAGGCCCTCATCTCAAGGAGGTAGCTCATATTGATAAGACCAAGAGGCCAAGTTGGGAGGATTCGACCTCATCTATGCCAAACAACCTCTAGCTCATCACTCTGGAAGCTTCTAGATCACGAAGCTTCTCATCCTCTTTGGGAAAATTACCTCTTTGGGATCATCACGGGTTTGCAAGGGGACAGAGCGATGCCATCACTGGTCAAATACATTGCAACAGGAGACCATCGTTGTTTTAATCCTTATAAGAGGGATTATTCTCATTTTAGGGTTTTAAGAGCTATTTCTTCAGGGAAAGCTCAAGGCATTTTCCAATCAAAGTCTTAGGGGGGATCTGAGTTGTATACATGGATGAGTATACTATATAATGGTCATGTTTCGAGCATTTTGGGGTATGTCATAGGGAATTGCAGGAGGTGTGACAAAATAATGTGTAACATATGCCCCCTAAAGCATGAAGGTAGAATGAGGAGTGATGACTGAGATGCTTTACGAGCTCTTGCAAGGATGAGGACACACACTATCAGGAGATCTACAAATCAAGGATGCATATACACATACATATCTAAGATCAAGACATGAATCTACAGCATGGGCATAGCCATCCGGATAACAAGGATCATCATAAATATAAAGTCCAACGGTATGGTCACAATCATCCGCATAGTAGAAACATGTGTACAATCATGAATAACATGTAACTTCATGCAACCTGATTCATACTAGACAAGACTCAGGGCCTTGCACTCCATCCTGAGCTGATCAAAGTATGAATTATAACATGTGAATGAATTTGTTGAAGTCGAACATGCTATAAAACTGCTTGATTACATCCAATGATGTTGACCGCTAACAGCTATGAGAGAAACCACCAATAATGACAATGGCTCTCAAGGTACAACAATACAAATACTGAGCTGACGTCAATTCATTTACTTTAATGAGTTCAAAACGACACGTACTCGGCAATATTTTTAGTTTTCAAGAGTCAGAAAAGAGCTCAAATATGACTCCAAGGGGATTCCTTTTTCGTTTTTTTTAGTGGGTCTGAAAAAGAGATAAAATAAAACTCACAATAATGAGTCAATAATAATCATTTTTCACTCGAATGTACCTATAACTACACAAAGAAACACACCCGTCATCGATATCGAGAAACAATATTGGCAAAATTGATTTGCAAAACTTATAAATAACCAAAATTAATTTTATTTTTTACCATTTTACCATAGTAAGCTCTGAAAGTTCATTTTTGTCCTAATTTTCTTGATTTTCAAGTGGTCGTTACAGGAGATCCAGAGTTCCATTTCATGAACCATCTGCAATAGGTAAGAGGCCCATCCCATCTCTTGCATTTTATCACTTTTTTATGCATTTTAAATGGTAATTTATATGTTATAAAGGAGGGTTTTTAATTTTTAGGGTGTCAGTGATCATCGCAAGTATGGTCATCGGACCCATAATGATCATGCTCGAGCCCAAAGGCTCACAAGATAACATTGATCTGTTTGTAAAAATAGGCGTGATGTTGCTGAGGCAGAGTTTTTAGAAGAAAAACCCTCTTTTCAAGCAATTTTTTTTATATATTTTAATCCATGAAAAAAACATTAATTGGTGTTAAATGATGTTTGCAGGAGATCATGGTTCTGGAATGGAAAGAAAGAAGCCATGAGGCCAATGACCATCAAGTAGATCATAATCTGAATGCATATACGCTCTTAGGAATTGTGGGTTGCTAAAGTTCTTCAGGATTATAGGGTTAAGGGCCCATATGGAATTGCTGCCTTATTTGATCAGTCTCTGGGATGTAGATCTAGAGATATTCATCATAAAATGCCAAGAACTATAACTTGAGGAGAAGGATATCTACTTCATCATGGGATTGTCTCGATGAGCGGAAGCCATCCAACTCTTTGGATCTCGCCCAAGAGGTAAAAGTATGAGAACTCTAGTTGAGAGGCATTGTCCAATTGTCGAAATGACCAACAGAGGGAAGTGGTTAGAACCAGTATTGCAGCAATAATTCTGCAACTCCTGGGTTTCCTACTTTACTCTTATCAACCTAGTAGTTCGTAACAAACTTGGAAGCGACGGTGTTGTATGCACAAGTACTAGTTCTTATTGCAGGTTGTCACTTGGTCAACTGATGCAAGATCACTAGGAGCTCAAGCCAACTTCTATGGATTCCAGAAGAAGCTCTATATGTGATGGAAGGAGAGAAAGACTACTATACAGATACTACTCTAACTGCAGAAAGGAAAAAGACTGAAATGTAAAGCAAACCATGTAAATCCTAATTAACCAACTAATCTTACTTTTGTAGAAAGCACTATGAAAACCATGAAAAGAATGCCATTATCTATTCAAAGAAGTAAGCAACATCTAACTAAGCTATTTCTGGAAGTAAATGAGAAAAAAACATCTTTTTGGATTTTTTTATGTTTTTTTATGTGAATATGGTAGTGAATAGGTGGTGTTGGAGTGTGGTTTTGGGACTTGAGAGGATGTAGGATGGTGTGGATGGGTCCTAGGAGGTCTCAAGTGGGCTTCTAGAGGCTTTTCCCACACTCGGCCTTCAAAGAAAGCCTACAGGAAAATCTACAGGAGGACACAGGAAATCTACAGGAGGAAAAATAATGTTCTACCAGAGGCCTACAGGAGGAGGCCGAGAGCAGTTTTGACTATTTTGAGGGTGTGAGAGTGGGTGGAAAAGGTGGATGAAGGTTGGAATGAAGTGTTAGGGCACCTAAGATCTACCAAGAATCATTAGGAGAGAGAAAGATGATTGGATTTGCTCAAGGAGAGAGGAAGTTCTATGGAAAATGCAGGAAAATAAGGCAGAATTAAGGGGAGACTTGGGCGACCTATAGGGCATGGATCAGATGAAGGATGGGATTTCTGATAGGCTGACCTACTGCTAGAAGATATCTACCACATAAACAACTGACAGTCAACCAATGAGATTAAGCAAGCAATGAAATAAGTGCATCTAGAAAAAACAAAGTTTTGCATCAAACTAGTCTAAACTATGATCTATGAAAGGAAATGTTGATAACTACTACAAGAAAGGAAAGAATGAAAGAATACTATTGTAAATAAAGAAATGAGCATGATGGAGAAGTTCTGAAGCAAAGAAAACTAGACTATTAACAAACTAAAAAGTTGCAAACACTAGAAGTCATATGAATGAGGAAAATATGTGTTTTTGGGGCAACAAGAGGGTCTTTGCCTCAAATCATTGTCCTAAAGAGAGGAAGAGAGGCCAAGGCACTATTGCTAGCCTTTCAAATATTTTCTTTATCACTGCTTAACCTAATATAGAAAGAACAAATGGAAGAAAACTACTGAATCATCAAAAGCAACATATTCTTAACCATAAAAGAAATACATCTAACAGTAATCTAATCTACAGCTGAAATAAAACATAAAAATACAAGTAAAGAAGAGCTTGGCTACTTGGATTAGGCCCTAACCCAAGAGATTCAACCCTTTGAGGTAACTCAGTGCTAGCTCAAAAATGATTCCATGTTTATTTCCAAAACAATAACAAGATTACATGAAACTGTCAAAATAATAAGCTCGAAGTTTAGCAGAGTTTACATAAGCAAAGTACAACAAAAATCCAACCCTAGTGATGCCCTAGGCCTCTCTACTAATACAAATGAAGCTACCAACAACTTCCTTATAATCAAGGAGGCTTGGCTCCCGAAACTCGAGATAATGATCAGTCATCCTCCACTTGCTCAACTACCTTCTAGTGCATGACTTGCCTATTTGTACTCTGAGATGAATGAAGAGGAATTCGAAGTGAGGAGTAATAAATGAGGGGGATTCCCTCCTATAAGTCCTCTCCTTTGTCCACTTCAAGTTATTGCTGCCATTTGTCCACTAGATCCTTGACTTTGACCTCAAAATTCATTAACAATCTATATTAAACACATATTAGACCACATGGCATCATAACTAACTCAACTCACTCTATAAGCATAAATATAATCAGAAAATCATGCAATAAGCTAAGAGAATGGTTGATTTGACTAGGTTAGGAGGTAAAATGAGCCCATATAATTACCCATTTATGAGGTTCATCATCACCCCCTACTAAAAGTTTTGCTCATCCTGTGAACAACTTAGTCCATCTCCTCATCTTTTATGGCCCTAGTGGCCTCCCTAACATCCCATGCTTCTGATGTGGTCTCCTCTTCCTTATCATAAAATCCTGCCTTCTTGTCTATCTCTTCCCACGGCTCCTACTCTTCTTCTTCTCTTATGCCTTCTAGCATGCCTAGCAACAGTCGGAGACTCAATTTGAGGCCAATCCAATTGA
This sequence comes from Pinus taeda, assembly GCA_000404065.3. Lineage (NCBI taxonomy): Eukaryota > Viridiplantae > Streptophyta > Pinopsida > Pinales > Pinaceae > Pinus > Pinus taeda. Next base: position 87,216 of record APFE030073902.1, on the reverse strand, counting down.
ACTTCAGCCTTTGCATGGGACACTTGTACATTGGCACTCTCCTTAATGCCTCTTTCATCCTTATTGGGGAATGATATTCCCTAATCTGCAAACTGTGTGGTAATGTGTTCCATCTCCTCATACATGCATGCACATAGTCATCCCCAAGTAGCCTTTCCATATCCTCAAAGTGTGTTATGGATTGTGCCTGATCACTTATATATCTAGGGGCAATCTAAGGATTATTGGAAAATGTGTGTTGATGAGTTCCATGGGGTCTCATGGCTCAACTTTGATCATTAGTGGCTCATTCTGCTCCTTTATCATCAACCTTCTTATTTTTGTTGCCCTTAACTCTTCATAGTTCATCCATGAGACCATGGACATTAGTTGCAGGTCCCCTAGCCTGGCATTGGGGTCCCACACATTCATATTTGTGAGGGCCATGTTATGCAGGTAGAATTTTGCCATCTTTGCCTTATCTTCTAATGTGCTTTGGTCACACAGGTCCATAAACTGCTTGTAATCTTAGAAAGGCATTGTGCCTCTTTGTGCCAAAGTCTTTATCTGAAATTGCAACCATTGGTCTTTGAGATATAGGCCATAGGATTTTTCTAGTGTTCTACATTGCAATGCCTCCATGGATCAGCTGGCCATGCATGCTAGTTGGGTTTCTTTCTCTTACAGCTGCCTTCTTAGCAATTCATTTTATGTTTCAAGCTGGCTTTTTGTAATTGCTTCTCTATGTCTAATAGCACTCAAATCTATGCCCATTTCTCTAAGTTTGCTCTCCATATGGCCAATATCCTCAACTCCCTTCAATTTGGCTATTTGCATCCATCTGTGTGTTCTTATTCTCTCTTTATCTAATTCAAAGAATAGTGGAATTACAAAATTTTGTGGAATTGTCCTTCCTCCCTCAAGAAGATTGTAATAGGAACCAAGACTGGACTAGGGATTAGGTTCTTTTAGCTCTATCTCTTCCTCCTTTCCCTGTGGCTGTCCTTCTACCCTTTTCTCAAGCTTTTGGGTCTCCTGTAGTTTTGATAATGTCTCTTGTAGAACTGTTTATGCCTCCTGTAGGACTGTTTTTGGGTCGTGTAGTTCTACCTTTTCTTTCCATGTAGGAGATCTAGGAGTCCCCCTTTCATATGTGATAGGTGCCTTAGAAGATGATTCCTTTCCTTGGGCAGTGGGTGAATCTTCAATTATAATTGGAACTTTTGAAGAAGGTTGGGGTTTTCCTGTTTTGATTCTTGTGCTCCTCCTGGCCCTGAAATACATGGAGGCCTGCCTTTTACTCTTCTGTTTTGGCTTGATGGGGGTATTGAGGGCAGTGAGAGAAGCTACTACCACTCTTTCTAGAGTCTCAGGGGACACTTCTTCTTGTTTTTTTTTTTTTTTGCCTCTTTTTCTGTCTCTATTTGCTTTGTTTCCTCCTGCTCTGTTTCTTCAGCTTTCTCCTCCTTTATCTTAGTTTCTCCCTTATTCTTTTCTTGTTCTGCTAAGTCACCAGTTGCTTCACCTTCTCCCCCTTGTTGCTCTTCATCCTCACTACTAGTAGGACTTATATCATAGGTTAGGGTCTTTATGTCATCCTCAGCTGTCATGTTTTGAAAGATTTCCCATGCTACAGGGAGTGTAAATGTATGGAGGGCTTCTTCCACTAAAATTTTGATTAACCCATGGTGAGCTAGCTGCTCTAAATTTCCTGCTTGAAATTTAATGCTAGAGTCAATGAGAGACTGCAGGAGGAAGTAAGGGATGCTAAGCTTCTGAGGGGCTGGAGTGTCCATGCCATACCTTAATTCATGAAGGATTCTAAAGTGGTAACCATAGACAATGTTGTACCTCCCCTCACAGGAAATATACTTGATTATTTGGCAGCTAACCTCATCCCAAGGATATCATATGCTAGCCCTTATAATGCCATTTTTATCCTCTATAGGGTTTTCATTGTTTTGGAAGAAGTTTTTCTTGGTAGCCTGACCAATTAGTTTCTCATCCTTACTCCAAGGCAGCCTAAGAGGAAGGGTAGTGACCCTACTGATAAATTTAGGGGTTATCTCCATGGAAAGACCTCTAAAGGTGACAATGGCATGTGTTCTGGTGTGAGGGACCAAACAGTGGACAAATTCTTGATTAATTTCCTCATCAAACCCTTAGAATTTCTCAAAAAAGTTCATCCAATTTGCTCTTGTGAATATGTCCACTACTTGGGGATGTGCATGGAGCCTAGAGGAGTAAAGCCATCTTACTTGACTCCATTAGCCCAATGGCCTAAACTACTGAGTTTTATCCCTTTGATATTGAATCTCACCACCCAAACTCAAACAAAACCCCTGAACTTCACAACTAGCCTAATATCTTCAAAAAACGAAGCTAAAACTTAAAGAGAGAGCCCTCTCTAAATGTAGATTGGCTAGAATCTGTATCTAAAAGATTGGTTTGTGGTTACCTCAGTCTCCTTTCCCTTTCTTACAACTTTTGGGAAAACCTGAGTGATAACATAGTGGCGACTCCGCTGGGGATCTGAATAATTTGTTTGTTACTATTGTCTAATTTCTAAGCTACAGACGGAGCCTAAAGCTAGCTAGGTAGCCTTTGAAATGCTTTTGCTTTGCAATTGCAGAAGTAAATGAATGCTACTTCAGTCTATCTCTGGTATAGCTTATAGATTGGACATTTGGTTTCAAATATTTGATCAGTTCCTCTTGTCAAATAAAGTCTTTGCGAAAGTTCAAAACCAATATCTAAAAGCTTCTTAAAGAAATTGTTAAAGTTGTATTGTCATACCCATTTACAGAAAACCCAAAAATATACCTAGAAACCTGGCTTCAGAAAGGACTCGTTACACCAGATCTAATCCTGATCCAAATCCACCACCTGTGTTCGAAAACCCTAATCTGATTCCTAGGATTCTTAGGAGGTAAGAGAGCCAAGAAAGTTCTGCTAGTTCTCAGCCTCTGTATAGATCAAGTTCTTGTCCTGAGAAGTGGGTTTACCTTGAGGAGGAAACTTTTGATGAGTGGTTTGAAACCCATTTATTTGTTACCTTTTCTAAATCTGAGTTAACCCACATAGTTCATGATCCCGTATTTCTTGAAAATTTACAGTTTGAAGTTGTAACTTCACATCTTGATAGACATCTGCAGAACTCCATCTAATCAGAGCTTACCTCTGAAGGAACACCAAACCTTTCTATGATTACTACTGAACCTCCAAGTCCATCATCAACACCTTATACTTCCCAACTTCAAGCTACACCTTCCACCCCTCCATCTACAACTCATATTCCCATCGTCATCCCTACCACACCAGTTGCCTCATCTATCCCTGCAGCCATGGCAAACAGGTATTCTCCTCTGCACTTACCTACCAACCCAGAGGCTATACCCCAAGACTATCAAAGTAATATTACCCCATTTTATGGTACTGGCACTTACACAGCTCAACAACATACCAAGAAAATGACAAACTATTTTGAAATATATGAAGTTGACGCTGATGATGTTAGAATGAGAGTATTTGTTCAAAGTTTGACTGGAGATGTTAGAACTTGGTTTAGAGCCTTTCCTGTAAACAATATTAATGACCTACAAGCTCTTTATCAGATATTCTTAAATAGGTGGGAAAAGAAGAAAGACTCTCTCCACATTTTATTAGAATATGACAGCCTGAAAAGAGGCACCCAAGAAACTATCCAAGATTATTGTACTAGGTTTAACAATGTTTACCAAGCTATTCCTAAAAATCTTAGACCTCCTCCAGATTTGGCATTAATCAAATTCCCTAATGGATTTGATTCTGACATGGCATACCAACTTAGGGAAAGAGCTCATCGAACCTTAGAAGAAATGCAAAGTATAGTTGTCAGCGTTGAAGCCAACCTGGTATCTAAACAAGCTAGAGCCAGAGCTGAAAGGGGGATACCTTTCAAAGAGGAACCTTCTGCCTTTGAACATAAATTAGATGCTATTATTAAAGGAATGGACAGACTTGGTGATAAAGTAGAAAAAATTGAGAGAAAATCCCCTTGGGAGGGTCAACCAAAAAATACTAGCAGAAATCCAAATTTTAGGAAGAACCAAAATCCTAACACTGGAAAGACTGGACCTGAACAAAACATTAGGCCCTCATTCCAAGAAAATTATGCTAAAGCCTCAACTTCTGATGAACCAAGAGAAGAAACCCAAATTAATTTAATGGGACTTAACATGAACAACAAGTCTTCTTGACCCAAGAGGATCAGGAAGCTCATATGTTTGAACAATTCCAAACTAAGTCAGGTGAATCATTTGACTTCAGGGAGGGATATGATACTGCTGTTTATGAAGTCCACAAACAATACAATATGAGGAGCAGAAGAATAGATGTTCCTAAAACCAACAAACAGAAATATACAAAACAGCCCAACAAAGGTAAGAGTAATACCATCCCTGTACATATTCTTTCCAGAACCACCCTAATCCAAATAACCCTATAATTGAGGATGTATTCAATAATCAACCACAAAACAAACAATCTTCCTCTTCTATTCCTCCCAAAGGAAACGTCGAAGAACCTCCAGAAGTTTATTTGGAAACAACTTCAGCTCATAACCCCATTCCTGAAAAGGAGAGAAACACAAAAATATAATAGAAAAAGAGAATCCCATGGTCTGAAATGCAAGAACTCAAACTGAAAAACGTTTTAATACTGAGGCTGAAGTAGGCAAGTTAAAAATAGCAGTTCCATTATTAGAATTGGCTAAACATGATGTCTACAGAGGTCAGATCAGTAGATCACTACAAATTTCTGTGAATGAAGATTCAGTAAATGTTTTTTATGATCAGCCAGAATTGATTTTTGGCCCTAAGGTAAATGGAAAATCAGTAGATGGAGGAGTCTCTCCTTTCTATGTAAGTCTAAACATACATGATAAAATACTTCATAATGCCATGTTTGATTCTGGTGCTTCTCATAACTTAATGCCTAAATCTATGATGGAGAAACTGGACCTATACATCACCAGGCTGTATAAAGATCTCTTCTCTTTTGATTCAAGTCAGGTCAGATGTCTAGGATTAACCAAAGATTTATGTGTATCACTAGTCCAATATCCTGCCAAAACCATTTTAATGGACATAGTAGTAGCTGATATCCCACCAAAGTATGGTATGTTACTATCTAGATCTTGGGGTGAAAAGCTTCAAGGATCTCTACAGTTAGACATGTCTTATGCTACTATTTCAGTGTTTGGTCAACTTAAGAAACTATACAGATAAACTTTAATAAAATATGTGGTAAGTATCTAGGAGAGACCTCAAAATTTCCCTATATATTCATTCACTCTGATATGGATTCTTTCATCCTTTACAATGTTGAAATTGATCCATTGAATGAAGTCAAGGTTTTAGCTGTTGAACAAGAAGAAATCACAAATGAAAAGTCTAGTGTTCAAATTCAAGAAATTTCTGAGAACAATGACACATTAGATACTCAAAAGGAACCAAAAGAAACTAAAAAACCAGATCTTCCTATTAAACAAATCCTTGAGACTTCTGATACTAACTATGAACATGAGATCCTTTGGTACTTAGAATTTGATGGTTCAGTTAACAAGTTAGGAGTAGGAGTAGGAATTTGGGTGCACAATCTTGAAAATGATCATGTTGAAGGCCATGCCTACAGATTAAACTTTAAGTGCACTAATAATATGGCTAAGTATGAAGCTCTACTGCTAGGGCTTAAACTAGTCAAGAGTTTAGGGGCCATTAGGATATCAGTCCTAGAATATTCTGATTTAATCATTCAACAGATAAAATGAAATTTTCTCACAAACAATCCCAGATTAATATCTTATAGAAGAACATTGATTGAGATTCTTAATACATTTCTAGAAACTCAGCTGGCTAAAATCCCAAGAAAAAATAATTTGCATGCTCATAGCTTGGCCATGTTTGCCAACACCTGTAAACTACCATTTGAACCCAATCATCATTTCACAGCTGAGATTAGACACATGCTAGCCATACCTGACAATGTAATGAACCGGCAAGTGTTTAACAATGATATTCAAATTAACAACTTCTTAACACTAGAGGAAGAGTTTTCTAGCACTAATATAGATATGGATACTGTTAGTGAATTTGATCAAATAAATTAGATAGAAATAGACATTTTAGCAGAAAGTGCAACTCAAATGCTTCACCCAACAACATTTACCAATAAAGAAATGCAGGATCTCAAAGAAATGGACATTGATCAAATTATTGAAAAAGAATCTAAAATCATTAATTTGAAAGATAATGAGTTGCCTAAAGGGTTAACTCCTTTGGAAGATCTCTTTGATTTTAATGATATTCCAAGGAAACCAAAGATGGGACCTCTAAAAGCTGACATTGAAGACTATAACTTGGGAACTGAAGATAATCTGAAAATGGTAAAATTATTCAAATCTTTGCCCCCTGAACAAAAACTCAAATATGCTGAATTAATGAGAGAATTTCAAGATGTATTTCCCTGGAGCTATGAGGACCTGAAATCTTATGATACCTCTATAATTTAACATATAATCCCTTTAAAGAAAATTCAAAAACCATTCAAACAGAAGGTCAGAAGGATCAACCCTATACTGCTTCCCTTAATTGAAAAGGAAATCAAAAGAATGTACGAAGCAGGGATAATTTCTCCTATCATATTTTCAGAGTGGGTTTCTAATTTAGTACCAACTAGGAAAAAGACTAGAGAAATTAGGCTCTGTGTTGATTTAAGGAATTTAAACAAGGTTTCTTTGAAGGACAATTACCCTTTACCTAAGATGGATCATATTTTATAAAGGGTGGTAGGTGCTTCTAGGATTTCACTTTTGGATGGGTTCTCGAGCTATAACCAGATTCTGGTTCATCTTGATGACCAGGAAAAAACTGCTTTTACAACACCATGGGGAACATTCAAATATGTTAAAATGCCATTTGGACTCAAGAATGCAGGGGAAACTTTCCAACATGCAATGGACATAGCCTTTGCAAAAGAAATTCATGATTTCTTGGTCATATATCTAGATGACCTGACCGTTTTTTTCTAAATCAGATCAGCAACATTTAGATCATCTGAAACAAGTGTTTTTAAAATGCAGACAATATGGCATTTCTCTAAATCCTAAAAAGTCCATGTTTGGTCTAGAATAAGGCAAACTCTTGGGCCATATCATCTCCAAAGATGGCATTAGAATTGATCCTGCTAGAGTTGAGGCTATTCTGTAGATACCCCACCCCAGAAATGTCAAAGAACTTCAAGCTTTCCTAAGAAGGATCAACTTTTTAAAAAGATTTATATCTAACTTAGCTTAATTAATTAGACTGCTTACTAATATGTTGAAGAAGGATGCAAAAGTTAAATGGACAGTAGAAGCCAAACAATCATTTGAAGAAATTAAAATGGCTTTGACTAGAGCACCGGTCCTGACAAGTCCAAAGTTTGATAGAGACTTTATGATATTTTCATTTGCATCAGAATACACCATTGCTGTTGTTTTACTGCAAAAGGATGATGAAGGATGTGAGAAACCCATAGCCTTTTTTAGTAAAGCACTAAGAGATGCACCATTAAAGTCAAAAATTATGGAAAAACAAGCCTATTCACTTGTGAAAGCTATTAAAGACTTTAGAGTCTATATATTGTACTCCCATGTAATAGCCTATGTACCAAATACTGTTGTCAAAGACATCCTAACCCAGGATGGAATTGAAGGCAGACAAGGTAAATGTATTGCTACTATATTGGAATATGATATTGAAATAAAACCCACAAAGCTTATAAAAGGACAGGGTTTAGCAAAACTCATGACTGAAACAAATTGCCAAGCCTTGGATATTAATGAACTAGATAATGAACAGGAGATGGTGACTCCACAGATTAGCCAGGCCTTCTTAGATTCACCATGGTATGCTGATATAATTTTTGTATTATTAAACCTGAAAGCTCCTCCAGGGTTATCCAGGACAAAGAAAAGGCTTTTAAAGATGAAAGCTTCAAAATTTTGTATTTTAAATAATGCTTTATTTTGGAAAAATCATGAAGGTATTCTATTAAATTGTTTAGTAAAAGAAGAAGCTAACAAGGTTCTCAAAGAATTTCATGCAGGGGACTATGGTGGGCACCTTCACTGGAGATCAATTGCAGATAAAATACTCAGAGCTAGATTTTATTGGCCAACCTTGTTCACTAATGTAAAGAAGTTTGTTACTTCTTGCCACAAATGTCAGATTTTTGAAGGCAAGAGGAAACTATTACCCTTACCCCTGAGACTGATTTCTACTGAAAAACCCTTCCAACAATGGGGACTGGACTTCATTGGAGAAATTCACCCTCCCTCTTCTGGCCAACATAAATGGATTCTAACTGCCACAGACTATTTCACAAAATGGATAGAAGCCATTCCTTGCAGAAAAGCCAATGACATAGTCATTATAGGATTCTTAGAAACCAACATACTATCTAGATTTGGTTGTCCTGAAAAGATAATCACTGATAATGCTGCTGCCTTCAAATCCAAGAAAATGATAAGTTTCTGTAACAAATACCATATCACTTTAGGTCATTCCACAACCTATTACCCTCAAGGTAATGGTCTGGCTGAGTCATCCAATAAAATCCTAATTAACATAATTAAAATATTATTGGAAGAGAACAAGAAAAATTGGCACAAGAAACTCACTAATGCACTGTGGACAAACATACTCACTACAAAGAAATCTATTGGAACTAGTCCTTATGAACTACTCTATAGTTTGGAAGTTGTATTTCCTTCATCTTTAGGAATTCCTATAAGGAAACTACTTCAGGAAGCTCAGGTGGAGCCCAATGATATTCAAAGGAGAATTAACCAAACCATCCATTTGCAACAGACCAGAGAAGAAGTGTATCGAAGATCCCAAGTAGTACAAGAAAAATTTAAGAAAAATTTTGATAAGAGAACCAAGGCAGAAGATTTCTACCTTGGAGACAAAGTTTTGAGATGGGATTCCAGGAGAGAAGATAAAGGAAAGCATGGGAAGTTTGACTTCCTATGGAAATGACCTTTTATTATTCAGGCCTTACAAGGGAACAATACTTACTTTCTGAATAATTTGGACGGTATAGAGACAGGAGAAAGACCAGTTAATGGTCAGATGCTGAAACACTACTTTGATCCAACTTTTTAATGTATTCTGATGTTAACATGTACATATTATATCCTTGATAATGTCACAGTTTGGATTGGATAGCAGCTTGTTGGAGTTGAAGCCCGAAGAGAAGGCCCTAAGCTTCACAAGTGTTACTGTCATATATATAATAAAGCAACCAGTAGAAGGAGATTTCAGAGCACAGTCAAAGTCATTCAGAAGGCCATCTGACCTGCTATTCTTGACTTTTCACCAGGAAAAGCCATCCCCAAGTGGAGCCAGTGTTATGCTCCTATACTAATAGGTGTCATATTTCATGATTGACTTGATGACCTCTCTAATATGTTCATACCTTTCCGTGTTGCAAAGGTTTTCCAAATTGTAAAAAAAAATCAAAAAATGTAAAAAATGTAAAGAGGGTATACCCTAAAAGAAAAATAAAAGGGTAAAAAGAATAAAATGGTCAAAAAAGTGAAAGAAATGAACCCCAAACAAAAATAGACCAGGAAAGTGTGCAAGTCTAAATGCCACTACTATTTCATTTTCTGTAATAAGGAATTATGTGCAGCTTGTTAAACTTTTGCCACAATTTATGAAGATTCAAACGGCTTAAACTTGGCTTATTCATCTTTGAATTTCATGTTTTAGAGATAGAGAATAAAATCTGACCAAACTGTTTATTCTTGGCAGATAAGTAGATAGGTAGAGTAAATAAGAAAGGAGCTCAACAGTTTAATCTGAGCCCTTGGATGTAATAAGTGTAGACTTAGGTAGGCTTGCCATGTAAAAGAAAAGGATGATTTGATAAGGGTTTTCCAGTCTAAGTGCACCCAAATAAAGAAGAAAAAAGGTTAGGTTAAAGTAGGTAGGGTAGGTAGATGGTGTTGCAGAATGATATTTGTGATGAAAAATGTTTCTAAAGGTGTTAACTTTTACTTTTATCACAAAGTGCAAGGCAGACATTTCACTTGATGCATTTCAAGCAAGGCAAGGTTAAATAATTAACTTCCATTCATATATTCCCTAAACACTTCACTAATTTCCCCTAAGCATTAAGGTCTTTGAATGTTGAAGGGGCTCGAGCATTTCTCTGACTTCTGGAGGGACCAGACCCTCGACCCAATGATCTAAAAGCCTAAGTGCTCATAAATCATCCATCTATCATTCATCTCCTTTTCATAAAGTTTATCCTAAGTGAAAAACCTATTTTACTTAGGAAAGGCATTATATCACTTAAAAAACCCCTTTAGCCTAAGTTTAAATGTAAATTCCTAACATTTTCGCTTGGCGCTTATCAATTCATTTCATATTAATTTTTAACCATTATGATATAACTCCCAAAAAATATTAACCCTTCTCGTATTAATGTAATTATATAAAATCCCCACACTTTACAAAATTCCCGCTCCGATGGTATATAACCATTATATAGTTAAACAAGGATTAATAAGTTTATTTTAAACCTATTAAAAACCTTCCCGCTGCACATAGGGATTAATTAACCCTCTGGGTTAATTAAGAACCACCCGACCAATCGCATTCGCCCCAATATAGTTAATTAATTGTTAATAATACATCGGGCCCACACAGTAAAGCCCTACCATATCCCTCGCCCGTCCGCCGTCCGATCTCCCCCTTTTCATCCAACGCTTGATGATGATATCGTGCCCCCCCTAGTGACCGCACTTTAACTCGCGATCACCAGGTGGTTTTGCCCCCGTACTCCCACCATGCGTCACGCAGTCGATGTGATCGCTCGCCCTCCGCCTGATACCACTTAACTCCAAAAGCGATGCGATTGCGTACCGCTTACCGCCTCCCGCTAACGACAAAACTTCACATCATCAAGTCAGCGCCATCTGTCCACTGTTCATTCAAAGCTTACGCACCAAACTGAATTTCGTTAAATAAACCATAAAATGTCATTTTCGTTGTAAAGTACTGTGTCCAGCTCTCATGCAAATTAACGTCTAGTCCACTGTTCCAGCTTTTCAACCGACACTTGACCAGCAAGACTATAGCACGAGCTTCGTAGCCGGTCAACCAACCCACCATTATACGGCTTTCCTCCATAATCCAGGTATTTATCCATTTTTGCCCTGCTACCCTGCAACTTCAGTTTTCCACTGAGAATTTTACCAGAGAAAGCCAAATTCAAGTTAAAAACAGTCTGTCACTACCATAAAAGACCCCAAACTGTTGTTTAGTCCATTTTTCCCACAAGAAGTCTGAATTCCAGTTTGAAAACACAAGAACCAAATATGGAAACTCCCATAGCCCTGAATGTCACACCCATAAATGCACCCCATAAAGACTTAGATTATTTACCCCTGGCCGATAAAGATTTCAAGATAAAAGACCTATCTGGTGACAATAACCATCTTAAAATATTTTTCCAAATCAGAGATAGTCATCTGAATAATTCTGACTTTTTTGGGCTGTGGGAATCCAATCTTCCCATGTATTTCCTCCCCTCAGTCTATGTTTTCCCAGATATCATTCATCAATGTTGTGCCAACTAGACACTGTCCATAGAGCAGTTATATTCCCATCCCAAACTGTTATTTTTCCCATAACTGCTGAGTCCATTAATGAAATGATACAGTTCCATTCCACTCAGCCCCTTGCTCCTCTTTCCCTGGGATATTTACTTGAAAAACCCCTCAGTTGCTCAAATTAGAAATAACTCATATTGCTCAGATGTTTATGTTACCAAATTATCAACCCACGGGTCCACCTCCCTATCTGCAGACCTTTTTTACTGAAACTGGTAGACTTATTGTTGACATGATATCCATGATCATGGGATTTAATACCAGTGAATATGTTGATGATATTACTTTAGTTTTCTTGTCAATATTTACTCCTGGACAGCCCCCTGCTGTCAAGTATGACTATGCCACTTTCATTGCCAATAAAATCCATGATCAAATCATGAGTTTGGATAGGGAAGGAGTTTTCAAATACACATCTTTTATATATCATCTTTTGTTATATCATCAGCCAGACAGCTTCCCTTTCCCTATCAGGAAATTGGACTCAAAAGGAAATCGAAGATCTGTGATCTTTTGGACCTCAATCTTTCATAGAACTCTGGAGTCTCCTTATACTTATAATGAATTCATTGACTAGTTTGTCCATCCAGCATCTACTCTGTTGACAGGAGTTCCCCCTCCTAGACTCACTGGTGACATGAAAAAGATTCTCCAACTTTCCAAGTAGTACAGGATAGGTGACTGGTACCTGTACCAAAACCACATAGAAATCAGAATGTATGGCTATGAACTGTGCCCTTTCAAGTTGCCTAAATATGTGCCCATGAGATTGTTTGCACTAGAGTATTTCAGACAAATTATCAATGCAGAGTTAGCCCATTTTTGTAGTGCAAAGAAGAAAGCCCAGTTAAGAATAAGGAACCAGCTAGGCCGTTATGTCATAAATTCTAGGGAGGCATGGCAAGATGCTGAAAAGATTCTAGAAGACCACCTTAGATTGAAGAAGAGTTTTTGGTGGGTGCCTTATGACCCAAATAGTTTCATATGTGACAGAAGAACAAAGAACAGGCTATAAGTTTATATACATCATAGGATCCCAGAAATTGAATAGTTTGCAAATCAGGATGAATGGGTAGAAGGGACCCTAATAGAAGAAATTAGTGAGCAAGAAAAGATGGAAATGGCTATGAAAGATCTTGAAAAAACCCTTGACCTGGACGCTTTTCGACAGGTAACACTTAAGCTGCCTCAACAATCAGGAATTGGTGCATCCTCTGCTGGAACTTCTCAATAGTCTCCACACGAAGCCAATATACCAGCTACTTCCAAGGGCAAAGAGATAGATACTACAGAGCAGCCTACAATGACAGATCAGCCTACAAAGTCTAGAGAATAGAGTCAAGTGCACATTCCTCTAGCCCAAACTAAAGCAGCAAAAATTCTAGCATTGCAGACTCCTTTAAATGAGGAAAGAAACAAAAATAAGTACAGAGAAACCATCACACCTATCAGTGGACCAACAAAACAACCTGGAGCAAAGAGACAAAGGCTGAATCCTCTGTCAGAAGAGGACATAATTGAAGAAACCATAGACAGCTGGAGAGAAGAAGGAGCTAGCCAGCAAACTACACCATTGGGAGGAACCTCAATTAGCTCACAAAGGCAGGAGCTAGAAAGACAGCACAGTGTAGAAGTATCTTCCACTAGACCACAAAGCAAACAGGCCTTGGACATTAAGAAGACTTTCACAGAGATAAAGGCCAGGAATGACCCAATAAGGCTTCAAATTTATGGTCAATATCTGAAAATGGCCCCCACAAACCAATAGAGATTAATGTCAGCCTATGACATTAAAGAAGGTAAAATGTTGATGAGTTATTTTAAGACAAAGGTGCAACAACCCCAGTCAGCAGCAAAATATATTAGAACAAATTTGGAGGTCCTGGCCAAAGATATTCATCCTATGGACCAGATTGAGCTTCATAAGAAGACTGGGGAAATGGTTTATTCCACGCTGATTGACAAAGCAATGCTAGCCCACAAATTGCAAAATTCCTTGGACAACACAACAACTCAATTACATTTAGAGAAAGCCTCTTCTGGCCAAAGGTAACAGGATCAAATCATTAGAAGGTATCATTATTGGATTGGGACATGATCCCAAAGATGCTAAAGGCACAAAGGCATTAATTAAGAAGAAAGAAGAGGATATTGCTGCCTTAAGAAAACAACTGAAATTTCCTTCTTCAACACATCCATAGACTGCAGAAGTTATACAACAGAAATCAGAAGAAGACATGATGGACCTACTCCTGAAACTTAATGAAAGATTAAATGACACAGAGCAGGCATTGGAAAAAGCACTAAAGGAAAAGCAGGGAGAGTCGACCTCTCAGCCTCCTAAGGTAATCCCCATAGTCTCAACTGCAGTCCCTTCCACAAGTGGAATAGCATTAGCTCCAAATGTCCTAGCAGTCACAGCAGAAGTAATAGCAGGTACAACACCAGGTAGCAGTAATAATATGACTACAAAAGAATTGATAAAGGCCATGGAGGAATTAAGATTGCAGGTTACAAAGTTGAAACAAGTGAAAGAGCAATTGGCAAAGGTAGAAAAGAACTATGATATCTCCAAAATAAGTATTGTCGAAAAAACTAAGGAGAATAAAGCCTTAGAAAGTAAAGTAAAAACATTAGAACAAGAGCTTACCTTTGATAAACCCTTGACAGAAATCAGGAAAATCCTTTGGGCTAATATCATTCAATCTATAAATGAAATATGGCCGTCAATCCAAGTAGTCTATGAGCAGCTAGACTTAGTAAAAACATCCCATGGAGCAATTCAGCAGACAAGAGCAGAGTTGGGTAAAAAGCTAGAAGAAGCCAACAGGCTTATCAATTATTTGAATACCAAAAATAGAGAATAGTTAGAAGTACTTGGCATCTCAGACAAGACAAACACCATTTTGGAAATCAAAAGAGTTCTGACCAAGAGAACTTTAATACAAAACTTAGAGAGAAGATGCCAAGACATGCAAGTAGAAATCAATTCTTTTATGGAGAAATTCACAGTTTTGCAGAGAAAAGGGCTACCAACTACTTTTGTCATTAATGTTAAGTTAATGAAACACATTGATTATATAGATAAATTGAATAGGTATGCTGGCAATCAAGCTATCTCATCATCAAGTGCAGCAGGAGTGAAAGCACTTCCCACATGCTGAGTTCTCTATGACAGTTTAGAGAACTTATTATACATTGAGCATGAGGTAAAGCATCTATTCACCATTCAGCCTAACTTTTTTAGATACACAAAGACTGATGAAACACTCAGGAAACTTCAGAGGCACAAATTTCCAAAGCAAAAATGGTGGGAAGATATGTTAGAAATTTTGTAAAGTTACCTTTGGTAAAATGTAAATTTTGGGCTATTTACCTTGTTGAGATAAATAGAGATGAATAAAGGTGAACAGTTGTCAAAACAGGTTGAAGAGTATCAGAGCAGGTAAAGAGTATCAGTCAAACAGGACAACCAACACGAAGTTACAACAGCAAGCCAAATAAAAGGGCCTGCCTCCAGCACACCCAACACAAATAGGAACAACACATCATCTGTTTTCTTTTTTCCTATCTTTGAGACTAGCTGTCTCTATTTTCTTGTAAAAATGATTTGTCATCACTAGAATATATCTCACTCTGTTATGAGATATTTTATATAAAATATTTTGTATAAATAATCCCTCAATTGGAGTATTAGGGGTGGATTCATATACATTGTTGTAATACTAGTTTTTTGGAATAAAGTGTTGATTGGATCAAATTTTCGCATGGCTTACTGGACAAAGAATTAATGCAAGGGACTTTTCACGGATTTCTTGAAGCAAAAACTAGATCCACAAGTCCTCTATACCTCATGTTTTAAAAGTTTTCTTTGTTTAGTATATCATCTATGTTTCACATCTAAATGATAAACAAAAAAGAGTAATTCAGAATATGCTTTATTACACTCTGTCTTCAAAAGTTATCATTTCCTATGTTTTCTTCTGAATTAGCATAAACAATGAAATCTTAATTGCTCCTGTTTTCTAGTTCTCTCACTTTGATTATGTATTAAAGAATACTTAACTGCTCTTTTTCAGTAATCATCCAAGCTCCCTCTTGAAATAAGTTGAAGGATTTTTAATTGCCCTTCACCCATTTTGGAAACCCATTCCATCTATTACAAGTCTTTATTTGTTCCCTATTTGACCACCTTGCCCTGTGAAGCCATCCTTTGTTAAGAAACCCAAATCCAGTAAAGCCATCTTACTTGACTCCATTAGCCCAATGGCCTAAACTACTGAGTTTTATCCCTTTGATATTGAATCTCACCACCCAAACTCAAACAAAACTCCTAAACTTCACAACTAGCCTAATATATTCAAAAAACAAAGCTAAAACTTACAGAGAGAGCCCTCTCTGGATGTAGATTGGCTAGAATCTGTATTGAAAAGATTGGTTTGTGGTTACCTCTGCCTCCTTTCCCTTTCTTACAACTTTTGGGAAAACCTGAGTGATAACAGGTGTAAGGGTGCGGGTGGGGCGCGCTGCTTGCAGTTGAAAATATGGCATTCATGGCATTTTTAAACAGCTAGAATACAATCTTTGAATATAGAAGGCCAGAAATAATGACGCAGAGGATTTTTGGAAAGCTGGCATAGCCTAACATATGACCACAAAAGGCAGCAGAGTGGCAATCATTCAAGACTCGTTCAAGCTCTTCTAGGGTGAGACAGCTGCGAAGAACAGAGTCCACACCGACCCGATACAATGTATCGCCAAAGATTTGATAGGGTTGGGACTGATGTCAGATGCAACATTAGTTGGATCAAGACAACTCAGATCGGAAAGTCTGGGTTTGAAGATAAACGATAATATCTCCATACCACGGGTCAAGAGTGTTGATCAGAAACAGAGTTTCATCGGGAATTTGCTCAGTAAAATCAGTAGATGTGTTTGCAGATGGAAGGGCACATATCAACTCAGCAAAAATGAGTGATCTCTTTGATTTGGCAGCAGTAAACTCCAAATCAACCCCCTACAGGGTAATGATCCATTTGGAGTATCCCCCCCCAGTAATTGACGAGTCAGTATATAGGTCATGGGTTTGCAATAAAAAATCATTATGGTTTTTCGTAAGAGGATATAGTGCCGAAATCGCTGGACAACATTGACTGCTACCGAGGCAAGATTCTCAACGTGGGCATATCAAGACTCAGTATCAAGAAGATTTTGACTGAAATAATAAACCACATGCTCATTGCCATCGTCGTCATCTTGAACTAATACCATAGCAATACTAGTATCAGTTGCAACCAAGTATAGGAAATAATCGTGTCGATAATCAGGGGGATGCAGTAAAGGAGCACTCATTAGGGGATTTTTGAGGTCTAAAATGGAACTCCTATGGAAAATATAAAATAATAGTGGAAATAATAAAATAAGATTAGATTATGTCATCAAATTTTAGAGGAAAAAAGAAAAAACTATTTTTTCAACTCATATTTTCAACTTATCTCCCTATGGGTTTACTCGAATTTCGAGTGGAAACACTCATTGGATGCATAATTTGATTCCTCATCCAAGGATTGCCCATGTTGCATACTTTCGATGGACCCTACAACACGAAAAATAAGAAATACATGAAAAACATGATTGCAATCACGTTTTTTCATGTATTTCTCATTTTACGTGTAGTAGGGTCCATCAAAAGTATGCAACATGGGTACTTCTTGGATGAGGAATAAAATTTTGCATCCAACGAGTACTTCCCCTCGAAATTTTACTAAAACCTTATGGAGATAAGTTGAAAATACGAGTTGAAAAAGTAGTATTATTATTTTTATTATCTTTTAATCTATTTACTTTTTTACTCCAAAAATGGTGAATCATCCACCATGGTTGACATCATCATTTTGAATCCTATTGGTTCTTATAAAGTTTATTTTGGTTGTACATTTTTCTTAGGAGGCCCATTTTAGACCTCAAAAATCACCTAATGGATAAGCGTGTCTTTCAAAGCATCGAAGGATTTTTGGGCAACTTCATCCCAAATGAAAAGGATCCCCTTCTTAAGTAAGCAAGTAAAACCCTTGGCGAGTTTAGCGTAATTAGGAATGAATTGATGGATAAATTTAGCCTTTCCTTGTAGTTTTTGCAATTGCAACAATGAAATAGGAGGGGGTAGGTTGACAATGGCCTCAACTTTTAAAGGATCGATTCAGATACCTTCGCGAGACACCAAAAAACCCAAGATTTAGCCATATTCAACGCAAAACATACATTTGTGCGGATTGAGATGGATGTTATAATGCCGACATCACAAAAAGATGGATCTTAAGTGATCTGGATGGTCATGATGCTTAGCAAAATGAGCTAGTAAGTCATCAAGGTAAGGATGAACAATGTGTCAAATATTGTGAAACACATAAGGCATTTCTCTTTAGAAGGTAGCGCCAACATTTTTTAAACCGAAAGGAAGCTTTTTATAGGCAAAAGTATCCCAGGGACAGATAAAGGCCATTTTATGTTGATCATCAGGTGAAATTTTGATCAAGTTGTAGCCGGAAAAACTGTCCATGAACGATAAAATCTCACTCCCAGCGCACTTGTCGATGATCTGATGAATAAAAGGAGTACGATAATAATCTTTTGGACGTGCATGATTGATATCACTGTAATCAACGTAGACACGGACCATGCCTTGCTTTTTAGCAATAGGGACAATGTTGGACACCTAGTCTATCGATGGGATAGGATAAATAAAACCAGCTTTTAAAAGCTTCTCCATTTCTGCTTTAATAGCAGCACCCTTTCGATGATGCACAGGGTGAAGCCATTGGCGAACAAGATTGGCACTAGGATAAGTCAGTATTTCATGCACCACTATTATTAGATCAATACGAGGCATTTCCTTGTATGACCAGGAAAAGACATCTCGAAATTCTTTGAAAAGTTGAGTGTAAACCCTGATCTCATCTGGAGAACAAGAAACCCAAATATGAATGTTCTCGACAATTCCAGGTTCAATGGAAATGTCAAGAGGCATAGTAGCAGTGATGTTCCCCATGTTACCCTCTGATAGGACTTCATGCACCAGGATAGGCGTCTGAAATGGAGACATTGGGCAATGAGAAATAAACACTTCAAGACAGGAAGGCATCTCACCAAGGCTAGGAATAAATGAAGAACTATGATGGATATCTTTCCAAGGATTTTCGTCCAGAGACATGACCTTAATGATACTCTCGTCGGTGGGGAATGTCTCATTCAAAGGATCAAGAAAATCCCAAGAACCAAGCCAAGGAAATGGCACATAAGTGTCCAGCTTCATACTAAAAACAATATGACTTTCTGAAGTGGCCATTGAAGCTAAGACGATTTCTTGATAATTTTTCTCCAATGGACTTAAAGGAATAGAATCGCCAAATGAATCAATTTTATCTACGCTAGGAATAATCCAAGGATCCGTAGAAACCAAGATCATATTGATCGAATTAACATTCGGAGGTGGGAGAGTAAAAGTACCCATTAAAGCAGAGTCTTTCAAGAGACCTATCCCCACACTCTCATAAGGAATCTCAATATTTCCCACGCAAGGGATGTTGTCATTGGATGAACTGGAAGAGAAGAAAGACAATTGGTCGATGGCGAAAATTTTTCCTTCTGGAGGAAAACGAAGTACTCGAAACAAAGAAGAAACCACACAAAAAGTAGTGTGGGTCCATCTTCGCCCGATAAGAAGGTTATAGTTGAGATTCATGTCTACAACTTCTACTTCTAATTCAACGGTCTTTCCTTCCAATGTAATTGACAAGTTCGTAAGAATACTGTATGGACGTGAGCCTCTGCCATCAAAGGCCTCCAAGGTGTTCGAGGACTGGTTAAGAGAAGGAAAGCCAATGGTCTTCGCACATGAAATAGACATGATGTAGGTAGAGGCACCTTTGTTAATAACAGTTCGATGGATCGTCTTTCCTTTGATAAGAACCTGTATCAGAAAATCAATTTGATGAGGAAAACGAGGAATGTGGTTTTCAAGGTCAAAGGTAATCAGAATTGGATCAGAAGGATCAATAGCACCTATAGTAGACAATAGTGACTTATGTTGCATTGGACAGGTTTGGAGAACCTCCAAGGCAGACATCGTTGAAGGTGCTTGAGCTAAATCCTCAATAATATTGTAGTTCTATGCAACTCTGGCATTTGGATTATAAGATGATTTTTGAAGTACACCCTTGGGAGGTGGTCGGATTACGGACTCACTGTTAGGGCGCTCAATATGGAGTGGACCATAATTGGATAGAGTGGAAGTAGAAGGTATATCGATGACTTATTTCTCTTCCGTATGCTTATGTGGGTTTTGATAACCCTTTGTTTGAGTAGAAATCGAAATAGGCGATGAACCTTGCATCATGAAAACCTAGGAAATAGAGGAGGTAGAGGATTGCGGTTGGTCTATTAACTGCATCTTCTGAGATGGAAAAGGTTCTTTTAAAATAGCCAGAGTCCCTTTCAATAAGTGGTTAACTTCAGAACATCAGGGACAATCCTTGGTGCAATGATCTTCTTCACAGATGAGGCAAGGATATTTCGAGTTCCTCTTAGAAGCATCATCAACAGATGATTTTGGTGGATCCTATTTTAGCGAATTGGCTTTGGATTTACCTTTTCCCTTTTTCTTACCTTGGAGACCTTATCTATTGCGATAGACTGATCAACATGTACCTCAGAGGTTTTACCAGGAGTTGATGAATTTTTCGAAGGATTATTGAGACCAGTGTTTGAAACATATTTCTACTTCGAAGAAGCTTTCATGGAAGTCTAAGACACAAAACCGATCACACCATCAATAGGTGATGCATCAAGAGACTTTGATGTTGTCAGATCCGAAGATGGTCTTGGAGCATCATGCAACATCTCATACAACGTGCCAAATTGCGAATAAACTAGGTCTAGATACTGAGCATGGGCAATAGCTTGATCTTCAGTAACACATCCACCCATAGCTATATCCTTAGTAATATTGTTAATGAATGATTTTGTGAACCATTCAGTCAAAAACTCATCAACAGACTCGAATTTGATGAGGCGACGCCGACGTCTCCATTCATGGATATGATCATAAATGTGGGTCGCAGTTTCTTGCTTAAGGGATGTGAGAAAATGAGTGTCAGTTTCATACTGAACGGGTAATTAGAAGTGGGTGAGGAATTCCATAACCAAAGAGTTGAAGTCATCATAGGTACCTCGAGGCAACTTGATATACCATTTTTTGGAAACACCTGTGAGGGTTCTCTGAAAGAGGTGAAGACAGATAGAATCATCGACATACGAATTGGAAGAGCACAAAAGGTGATATGTCATCACATGGGCTTGCGGGTCCTCCTTAGAATTTTCTTCGAATTTGGGGAAATCACTTGGAATTTTAGTTGGAACTGGAGGCCATTAAGGCAAATGAAGAATGGGATCATTCGTGAGCCTCAAGACATCAGGCAAATCCAACATAGCCAAGAAAGGAAATTGCATGTTGAACAACATATAAGGTCTTTGAGGAAACCCAAACTATAGGTTCCATACTTGCTGGTAAGGATTTTTCCCCCATAGTGGAGGATTTTTCCCATATGGGATTTGAATTCACCCCCACTGAGGGTTACCTTGACCATAAGGTGGATTTTGTCCAGGGTAGGTTTGATATTGACCCACCATAGGCCATTTATAAGCGTTTTACGCAACATATGGGTTACAAGGTTGTTGAACCTATTGAACCTAGACAAAAGTAGATTGACCCTATCGCTGCAGGAGTTGACCTTGTGTTTGCAAGGGTTGACCTTGTGGATATACATATTGAGCTTGCTACTGCAAAGATTGAATTTGATTCTAAAAAGGTTGACTTTGTTGTTGTAAAGGTTGACCTTGTTGCTGCAAAGGTTGGCCTTGCAAGTACAAAGGTTGAGTAGACTGTTGAACAAATTGAGTTTGCTGCTACAAATATTGTTGAGACTATGGCAAAGGTTGCCCCTACTACTATAATAGTTTCCCTTGTTGCTACAATGTTTTCCCTTGCTGTTGCAAAGGTTGCCCTTATGACTGCGAAGGTCTCCCTCATTGCTGCAAGGGATGTTGGACAGTTCCTTGGGACATACCCTATGGGTATTGGTAATTTCTTAATTGAATTTGACCATATCCACCAAGAATAGTTGATTGACCAGGTTGGACATAAGCTCCTACCTGAGGAATGTAAGATGGATTAACCAAGGCTTGCGAACCATATGGAACATAAATATGTTGGAGTGGAATATGAGCCATATAAGGATGTTGATATGGGATGTTACCTGACCCAGATGGACCAATAGGGTTAGGAATACCACCATAATAAGGTTGATTAACCCCAACCATGTGAGTTTGTAATCCACTCACATTGTTTTCTCCTGACACAAGAGGAATATTCGAATCTTATGCCCCAGGCAGCGGCACATTCTATCCACTTGACGAGGGGGTAGGATAACTAACTGAAACATGACCTAAAACAGGCGGTTGTACCAGAAGGGTCGGTTGAAACGACAAGATAGGTTGCGATGGAATCATAGGTAGAAAAGGAACTGAGGTGACAGTAGTTTGTGCAGAAGTTCTAGAGGTCACATGGGGAATGAACGAACCGGATGTAGGCATATCATTTGAAGATCAAATGGGATTTTGATACAATGAAGAAGCACTAGAAGTACCTAAAACTAACTGAGCTAAGGTTATATAACCATGTGGCAACATGGGTCCACTAGTTTCAGGAAGGGTGAGAGATGGGATTCTTCCTACAAAAGGAAAGCCTTCTGGAGGGAATTTATACCCTTTTTCATCATCAACATGAGGAGTATGGGTAGAGAAAACTTCTGAATGACCCAGAGAAGAGGTTGGGATTTCACCTTCTGACTCCACAGATGGAAAAAGCTGGTGACGAGGAAGACGAGATGCGAGGGGATATCTCCAAAGGAATACGAGGCCGATCGTAAGGACAGTAAGGACATTGAGGAGATATCACAATAGAATTGAATAATGGATTCAACAAATAAATAACAAGCCTCTGTGAACTCTCATGAGTCTACGAAATCTCAAGGGTCTGAATAGGATTATTGGGGGTATTAGGATTAGATTCTTGAGGTGACCAGGAATCTGATGGAGGTGAATGACAAGATAGGGGTTGGATACTTGGAATGATCCCAAGTTAAAAACCTTGATCTTCAAGTGACTAAAGAAGCTCCAAATGAACTCCTTGGGAGGACCCTTCAATATCAGACAATGAAGGGGAACTATGAGATGAACTCAATGGTTCAGCCATGATGACTCCCTCTCATGAGCAGAAAAGGAACGAAGATGCATTGAGGGATTTATTAACAATCTTGAAATTAACAAGGAATTACTCAATATTGATCCAAGAAGCAACTGCTTGGGTTCGACATGTTTATCGTGGGAAGTTATTTTTAGAAACAAAAACTTTGCCTTTTCATCTTTTAAGATTCAATAAAAGGACAAAAAGGTGACTCTATTCACTTTTGATGGTTTAGCAAGATTGAAAGGACAAGTGCTCGATGATATTTTCAAATTTAAAGATTCAAAAAAGATCGAAATGGCTACTCAGTTGACTCTAGGTAAAAGGACTACCAAGTAACCATGAATTGCAATATACACCTTAGCAAATAAATTTACCAAGGACTTGATGTACATGTAGGAATTCTCCTCGAAGGTTGTATTTGGTGTATCACATTTACAGGGCAGCAGACTTGGCTTCCTATGGATAAAGGTTTGCAACCTATGAGTGTCTCCCTTTATATACGTGATGGTATAGAAAGCACATGTTCGTGCTAGCGTTGTCTAATGCAAAAGTGAATGACAACTGCTAAGTTTTATAGATGCCAGAACATGTATGTAGCCTAGACCACTAAGTATGAACGTTAATGTTTCAAATTCTCCTTAGATTAATTGATAGATTTAAAGTTGATCTTGGAATTATGTTTCAATTTCAAGGCCTTAACGATGTTACCTGTTCCTAAAATGCAACTAAATGATGAAATGAAATCCTTCAATTCAATGAAAACTATCTATGTAGGGAAGAAGATCACTCAAATCATGCATTAAACAAGCAACCATGCATCAATGAAAATTTTCAAATGATAAATGCAAAACATGAAATCTAATCTTTCATATCATAAGCAAATGCAATGCCAAAACAAAAACCTTAAAGTGAACTACGTTAAGATATAATGATGATTTTTTCTTTCTTTTCACTTAAGTGCAATCAATGTAATCTAGTGCAAAAAAAGTAAAAGAGAATGTAAGCAAGCCAACAAACATGAAAATCTCTTTCACATTAATGATTTGAATGCAACAAAAAATTCTTCGAAAACTATGAAAATATAAACAATTTCACTTTCGCTTTTCAAAACACAAACTCAAAGAAAATTCTTCCTTTCGATCCAAATGAGACAATCAATTTGTAATCTATTGTTTTTCATATGGAACTCAAGTAACTTTCACAGTATCTACTCAATTCGACCCTAATGAAATCAACTCAAGGCACAAGAACCAAAAGTGATCTGCAAAGGATGTCCAAAGACACAAAAGACTCTTTAACGCAGGTAATTGGTCTCTGGTGAGAAGACCAATGGGTGGATGAAGCATGATGTAGAAGACCTAGAAACCCTAAAAGGCTAATCAATATTCAAAGACACTTAAACCAAATTAAGAGGCAATTTTAAATAGACAAGGAAAGATTCAACTAAAAACATACTGGTAAATCACTAGGAGAAGGCAAAAGAAATGAAAACAAGAAGACAACTCTTAAATTTCTTTAACTTTTTGCTATCATCGCACCTATTAATAGAAAAGCAATGATCAACGATACTGTAATCATCACATCCACAATATCATAGCGACTGTCAGGGCCAAAACCGCAATGGACGAGAAAAACAAAGAAAAAACATAAAATCTCCAAGAACAGCTCAAATCAACAACCTTCAAGCATCTACCAGAAAGTGAGACTGACTACAGACAAACAATGAAGTTTAGGAATGAATGGTTGATCAAAATTGTCAAAAGACAAGGTGAAGAATTGGAAGGAAAGGATCATAGGCTCCCCAGCGGAGTCACCATTTTGTTGACAAGATTAATCCTCTCTACGGACAGAGACGATCCCTCTAGCCCAATGAGCGGGTCTAGCAACTGAAGTGACAATCAACTAGACATCTTCCTAGATTACAATTGAAAATAAGAACGAAGGAGATGCCCTACCTCGTTCTGATACTATTATGATTTCCTTTGTTGATGACCCTGAACCGCTTGTGTCACGGGCTTGTTCCTGCTTCTCTCATTGTTTATGTACCTGCACAAGTGATCATGACACATCAAGACATACTAAAATAGATAGAAAATTCAATAGTAACCTACTTAACTGATCAAGGAATGTCAAGCTAAATGATACATGAACATATACATTTTGGGAAGGGGAATCAACAGTTGTTTATTATTATAAAATAAAGGGAAGCTTACAACCAAATCCTTGATGTTGATAGGCTCTCCTTGAGTGGTAATCCAGGTCCAAGCCAAGAACTCTCCAAGCACTCCTTCTCCAAGTCAAATGAATAGCCTTTAGGCACAATCGTAGCATAAGGGTGCAAATAGACATAGATCAACCATTTGGGAATGGGAGAGAATGAATTTATAGGCTGGGAAAGGGATTTAGGAACTCTCCACAGATATAATTAGGCCCTCATCTCAGGTAGGTAGCTCATAGGGATAAGACCAAGAGGCCAACTTGGGAGGATTTTGCCTCATCTATGCCAAACAACCTCCATCTCATTGCTCTCGAAGCTTCTCATCTTTTTTGGGAAAATTACCTCTTTGGGATCATCGCGAGTTTGCAAGGGAATAGAGCGATGCCATCACTGGTCAAATATAGTGCAACATGTGACCATCACTATTTTAATCCTTATAAGAGCGATGATTCTCATTTTAGGGTTTTAAGAGCTATTTCTTTAGGAAGAGCTCAAGGAATTTTCCAATCAAAGTCTTAGGAGAGATCTGAGCTATATACATGGATGAGTATGCTGTATAATGGTCATGTTTTGGGCACTTTGGGGTATGTCACAAGGAAGTGCAGGAGGTGTGACAAAATACTGTGTAACAATTAGATAATACAACATTACAAGTATTTTCATCTAAATGAGCTAAATGCAGAAAGTGTTCTTCATTTGCAGATGTAGAAGGTAATAATTCGATAGCTGGCTTGAGGGATGGGATTTCACATTCAATAGGTAATATAGCTTCCAAACCATAAACAAGTTGGAAAAGAGTAAAATTGATCTATGTTTTTACAGTAGTATGGTAAGGCCACAGTGGTGAAAAGAGCATAGAATGCCAGTTTCCTTTACGTGTACCAACTATCTGTTTAATCATATTGGTTGAAACTTTATTGACAGCTTCGACCTGACCATTATCTTGTGGATAATACAGAGTAGAGATATCATGGTGAAGGCCGAGTTGTGCAGATATTTTGACCATCATAAGTTATGAAAATGGCTACCATGAACTCTAATAATAGCTTGTGGGACACCCAACCGAGTAATTACATGATTGAAAATGAAAATATTTGTAGTTTTGTCATCGTCTCTATATGTAGGCATTACCTAGGCCCATTTTGTAAAGTAATCGACTACAAGGATAATGTATCCATGCCCCCTGTCTGAGTGAGGGTTACATGTGATGAATTCGATGCCCCATTTGGCAAAAGGACCGACAACAATGGTAGGGTGAAGAGGAGTTGGGGTGCTCACATTTTGTGATCATAGATTTGGAAATTATGGAATTTGCGGACTGTAGTGATGCATTATTTAAACATTGATGGTTAAAAATAAATAGCATGTAATATCTTTTGGGTAGTAGCATACCCAGACATGTGACCGCCACACGCTCCAGGGTGGCAGTCATTTAAAGTTTTTTCGGTTTCTTGAAAAGTTAAACAACGTCAGAGTACAAAATCGGCACCATGGCGATAAAGAGTGTCGCCAACAATATTGTATTGTTGGGATTAGTATCGAATTCACCGAAGATCAGTTTTGGATAACTCGGGCCTAAAATTTCGTGTTTGGATATATACAATGATGTCTCCATACCATAGATCTAAAGTACTAATAAAAAGAGAGATTCGTCAGCAAAAGAATCTTCTGCTACAATTTCTATTTCATGATGGGGAAAGTCACACAATAGTTTAGCAAAACCAAGGATTTCTTTGATTTGAATTTTTCAAATTCCAAATCAAACCCTTGTAAAATAACTATCCACTTCGAGTATTGTCCCCCTAGCAATTGTTTCGTGAGAATTTACATCATGGGGTTGCAATCTGAAATGATAGTTGTTTTTCGGAGAACTATATAGTGACGAAATTGTTGAACAACTTACACAACTTCCAAGGATAGCTTCTCCACATGTGCATATTTAATCTCAGTTTTAGTGAGACTCCTACTCAAATAGTAAATTACATGTTTGTTGCTAAAATCATCCTCTTGGACTAACACCATGCCAATGGTGGCATCGGATACAGTTAAGTACATAAAGTAGTCTCGATGATAATCAGGTGGACGCTGTAATGGTGCATTAAAGTCAGTACATGTTTTAATCAATCAAAAGCTTTATCAAAAAGTTCATCCCAGAAAAATGGGATACCCTTTTTCAATAGTCGAGTAAAACCCTGGGTTAGTTCAACATAACTGTGGATGAATCTACGCAAAAAAATTGCCTTCCCTGGGAAACTTTGGAATTGAGTAAGGCTAGAAGGAGCAGGAAAATTCAAGATTGCCTCTACCTTGAGGGTATCGATACAAATGTATTCCTTTGAAACAATGACACCTAGAAGCCGACTTGATTGTACACAAAAGACGCATTTGTGAGGATTCAAGTGAATATTGTAATGCCTGCACCTAATGAAAACTGCTTTTAAGTGCAATTAGTGATCCTGCCATTTCATAGGATGAGTTGGTAGGTCATATAAATAAGGCTGAAAAATATGATTGATATCATGGAATGCATAATACATTGTTCTTTGAAAAGTTGCACCAGCATTTTTTAGGCCAAATGGGAGTTTGAGATAAGAAAAAGTTCCCCATGGGCATATAAATGTGGTTTTATATTGATCGATAGGGAATATGTTTATCTGATTGTAGCTAGAAAATCCATCCATAAAAAAAAAATAATAATAATAATAATAAAAAAAAAAAAAAATTAATATATAATAATAAAAAAATTAATAATAATAATTTCATTTCCAGCACAGTCGTTGGTAATTTGATCAATATAAGGAGTTGGATAATTGTCCTTTGGACAAGATTTGTTGATATATCATTAATCAACACACACTCAAATTGTTCCTTGCTTTTTATTAACAAGCACGATATTTGACACCAAATCGGTTAAAGGAACGAGGTAAATGAAACCTGCTTTCAGCAATTTTTCAACCTCAGTTTTGATAGTGGCAAATTTTCGTGGACGTATAGGAAGTAATCGTTGTCTAACTAGCTTAGCATCTAGATAAGTTTTTATTTCATGTACAATAATGCTAGGGTCAATTCCTAACATCTCTTCATAGGACCAGGAAAAAATGTCATGAAATTTCTTAAATAGGGCTTTTTAAGTTGAAATCTCTTCAAACGAACAAGAAGCTCCTATATGAATATTTCAGTTATTCCAAGTTTCACTGAGATATCTATAGGTATCGTTACCAATATGTTCACTAAGTTCTGTTGAGAACTGAAAGAAAGGGTAGATATTGGACATTGAGGATCATTAAGGGTCTCAAATGAAAACATAGATGAAAACTTATTCTCAATTTTGTCAAAGGATGGCAAGAAAGTTGAACGATGATGAGTATCATCCCATGGAATTTCATCAAAGGTCATAACTTCCATAATCCATTCATCAATTAAAAAATATGTGTTAAATGGGTTAGGCATAGAGATTGGTTCCAAGCGTGACAAATGAGAATATTCATCAATAATCCTATTCATTCAATCATTATTAGATTTTGATGAGTTGGAAAAAGACTGAATTGCCTCGTAGGCCAACTCAAAAGGGCTATGAGGCATTTCATCACCATATAAGATCATTCTATATTTTGAAGGTACTTTCCGTGGATCGCCCAATTCGAAAGTACTTAATGTAATCATGTTAATCTAGGCATCATTATGAGGGAAATTTGGTGGAGGAAATGTGAAAGTTCCCATCAAAGATGAGTCTTTGAGAAGGCCAACACTAACTTCCTCATAAGGAGTGGTTGATTTCCCAAAAAATGGGATACTATCGGAGGAACTAGGGTTTGAGGTATAGTAGGATAATTAATCTACTTTCATAATTATTCCTTTGTGAAGAAACATAATCATCCTAAAATATGACAAGACTATTGTCGCCATGGCATACGTCTAGCTCCGACCAAGCAAAAGGTTACAGTCAAGTTGAGCATCAACAACCTCAACATGTATTGCAACTGTTTTTCCCTCTAATTCGATTGGTAAATCATTTAAAAGTCTATATGGGCTAAAACCTCTTCCATCGAAGGCCTTCAAAGTCGTGGGAGATTGATTGATTGTTGGAGAACCCACGGCTTTCCAACAGGCAATAAATTAAATGCCAAATACCTAAGGTAAAGACTAAACAAGGGGTTGCATAGTAACCTATGACATAAGCAGGACAGTTACTTGCGATACTCCTAGAATGGGAGTTTGAGGTGAACTCGAACCTGGGTTTTGAATAAACGTTGGCATGGTAGATTGCACCAAGGTTTGATGAGTACCCGAGACAGGCTGCTGAAGCAGTTGTTGGGCAAGTGTCAATTGGTTAGCCTAGACTATTGATTGGACTTGAAAGGGAATACCTTGAAATTGCATTTGTTGCATAGGTTGGCCAGGTTGATACAAAGGCACTTGAGAAGAAACTGGAATTGAATGTTGAGAAGGGTTCCAAATTGTATTCAATCTAGGGTAAGGTATTCCAATGATGAGTTGAGGCATAACAGGATGAACAAAACATGTTTGTGGCATATGAGCATAATTAAAGTAATTTATGGCAGGGGTTTCTCCCCCAGCTATAGGGTAAGTCCCACCAAAAGGTTATCCTTTAGGTGGAGGATATGAAGGTTGTCCCTTATGCGCATAATAACCACCTATTGGGTTAGCTTGCAGGTTACCAACATTACCGGAAATCATATTAATATGTTGTTCAGATGTCAAACCTAAATTGGTAGGGTTAATTACACCAGTTGACATGTTCGAAGATGATTTTGAGGAAGAAGCTCCTGAATAAGCTCCTGTGAGAGAGTGATATCCAAGGGTTAAAAAACCACCATACAATGTTGACTCTAGAAAAGTAGAAAACATGGATGTATCTGATGTGGTACTTCTAGCAGTCATTCATTAGGGGATTTTTGAGGTCTAAAATGGGCCTCCTAAGAGAAATGTACAACCAAAATAAAATTTATAAGAACCAATAGGATTCAAGATGATGATGTCAACCATGGGGGATGATTCACCATTTTGTGGAGTAAAAAAGTAAAAGGAATAAAAAATAATAAAATAATAAGATTACTTTTTCAATTTGTATTTTCACATTTTCTCCCTAACATTTTACTCAAATTTCAAGTGGAAGTGCTCGTTGGATGCAAAATTTAATTCCTCATCCAAGGAGTACCCATGCTAGATACTTTCAATGGACCCTGCTACATGAAAAATGAGAAACAAATGGAAAAAACGTGATTGCAATCATGTTTTTTTCTGTATTTCTCATTTTTTATGTAGTAGGGTCCATCGAAAGTATGCAACATGGGTACTCCTTGGATGAGGAATCAAAATTTTCATCCAACATGTGTTTCCACTTGAAATTTGAGTAAACTATAGGGAGATAAGTTGAAAAAATATTTTTTTCTTTTTTCCCTATAAAATTTGATGATGTAATCTAATATTATTTTATGATTTGTTGAAAATAACAACAAGAAATTCTAAATATAGAAGTTGTAAAAATAGCATTGCTATAAATAGCATTTCAAGATACATTCCAATTTTAATTAGTCCCTAAACTAAAATTGAGAATTAAAATTCGAATTTGATATTAGCAGCTGTTTGAAAAATAATTAATTAATTCATCTTGAGTTAATTAGTTGGAGAAAATAAAACATGAAGTCTATGTGAAGAACATGCAACAGTTCCCCTTTGATGAAGGAGTTTATCCCTTGATTTAAATAGATCAGGATGAGCCTATACTTTGAGTTGTAGATAAGTTAGCTCAGTTAAACTGATTAAGTCAGTTAGATTAGTTCAATCAGTTTTGTGGAACTGATTGTGAGTTCAGTTAGTTTAATGGCGTCATTGCATGTACTACTGCCTTTAGTACTGAAATATTTCTCATAAATAACTCATGCATGTCAGTTCAGTCAGAGAACCCATTGAGATCAATATGAATGGATCAGTGTACTATCAGTTGCAGGAATATTCCATTGAGGATATCTCTTGCATGTAGAAGGAATTCATTCCTTGGAGATTGCGCAGTTACTTCTGAGTTTGGTGAGTTGTGTGAGAGGTTAATTCACACAAGTGGCAGCCAGAGGAACCAGGACAAACTGCACAAGGAAATAGGAGGCTTGGAGGACTAAGGGAAGGCATATGTTGTGTCTATTCAGTCTATGAGCAACATTGAGGGATTGTACTGAGAGCTGGATAGCTTGTGAGCTAAAGCTTTGTGTAATTCGGACATATTTCCACTTGTATGACAATACAGAGATTGGGGTTTTTAGCTAAGGCTTTCCCCAGAGTATTCTTCTATGTTCATGTGTGATTGATTTCTCATTCTCTGTTATATGTGTTCTATTTGATCTTGCTCAAATTTGATTAAGCTTCTGCAAGTTTGTTTATAGAAGTAGATCAAGTATTTTTCTTTAGTATATTTCATTATTTGGTGATCTACAGTGAGAAATTCTAGATGGTATCAGAGAAAAGGTGATCAAAACAGAAAACAGTATACAAAGAAGGGAGAAGTTCGAAGTTTGAAGTTCCTAATTATAGAAATTGAGTTCTTATCACATCTCAAATTTCACCAATGGTGTTCAACAGTTTGAGACTCGAGTGTGCCCTTGATGGTAGCTCGAATTATATAGCCTAGAAGGATCACATGTAAGCGGTATTAGAGGACAACAGTTTGAAGTACTTCATTGATCAAGAAGTCCCCAAGCCAGCAACTACTAATGCCCAAGAATTTGCGGAATGGAAGAAATGTGTGGCTAGAACAAGGAGGATTCTTCTGGAGGGAGTTCGAGACCACATAGTCTCAAGTCTCCATGGGAAGGAGAGACCATTTTCAATGTGGAAAACATTGAAGGATCTATATCAGAACAACAACGATCAGAGGAAGCTGGCGCTGAAAGACAAGCTTCGGAAAATCAAGTGTGAAAGGGGTGGCACAATATCTACATATCTAAACAAGCTCATCGCCTGCAGGGATGAGCTTGGAAGTGTAGGGATCACAACAGCTGATGATGACATGGTGAGTCTTGCTCTCCTCGGTCTTCCTAAGAGCTAGCATAGCTACCAAGACTCGGTAAATGGAAGAGAGAAACTGCCAGATTGGGAATGACTTTGGTCAGATCTAATGGAGGAAGAGAGTTTCTGGGAAAACTAGTATTCCTAAAGAATGCTAGCCCTCTAGGTTTGGAAGTTACCGTAGAAACAACAGTTTAAAGCAATTCAACAATTTCTTCTATGTGTAATAGATAAGAGAAAGATAATGGAACCAACGTGGAACTTCTGCTTAATCCCTTGCTTGACCTCTCTCCCCTTTGACAGAGGTTGCAACTCCTCCCCGTACTTAACACGCTTGGAGAGTACCTGCACAACTACAGCAACAAAGAACTGTCAAAGCATCGTGATCTATTACAACATAAACATTACAGAATCAGATATATAATGAACAAATGATAGCATTCCCAAATGATAACATTCATAATTGCACAATCATATGTAAGAAAAATTGAAGAACTTTATTAATAGAAGGGAGAATTACAACCCAGTTGTCTGATCCAGCATCATCCTCCCAGCTTCAATCCTTCTTCACCTCATTAAATAGCAAGATCACTCCAACAATACAATGTTCTTTCCTCAATTACAAACTATCAACACTTCCTTGCAATTCACAATATTCTAGCCTCTGGATCTCTTGAATTGGAGATCCATTTATAGATGTGTGCAAAGGGTGTGAGTCATCCATGGGTTTGATTAGTGTCATTCCACTTGTTACAATTGGTTCCATTTGGAGATTTCTTAGATCCCTTATTCATCCTTGGGCGAATTCAGAGAGGCAAGTGGCACAGGGGAAGTTTCTAGAAGATTCCATGAGCAACCACCTTGCAAACTGTTTCAGCCATTTGTCCATCCTTGCCCATCGCACCCTATAGAAGGCCTAATTAGTATGCATCACACCCTAGCAGTGTACCACTCAGTATGCATTGCACTTTGCCAGTGGAGCAGTCAGTATGGTTTAATTTAGGCCATTTCTGGATGTTTTCTTAGTTGGAACGTTTGGGGAATGATGTATTCAGATGACTATGTTTCTTTAGGGTATGAAACAACTCTTTTAGGGGTTGATGAGATGTAGTTTATCAACATATAAGTTTGGGGTTGATGTGGCCAAATATGTTTATAACAAGGATATAAGAAGAAGCACCAGAGATGGATCTTCATTAAAGCAAGATGATGAAGAAAATTCAGCCTTAGCGAGTAAGGTGAGGAAAGGGAAAGGGAAGGAGTCCCATTCTTAATCCAGTTCTTCCCATGGTGGGAAAAATATTGACAAATTGAAAGTGCGATGCTTTCATTATCATGAGATGGGAAATTATTCTACAAATTGTCCACAGAAGAAATCCAAGACGAGATCCTTGAAAGGATCAGATGGTGAGGCACTGGCCTCACATTTATAATTGAATTTCACCCTCATCGCATGCATGAAGTCATCGATGGTGAGATGTATTGGGTACCTGGACAGTGGAGATTCATTCCACATGACCGACGACAAGAATCGTTTTAGTACCTTGGAGGAGAAAGACCTCCAGATGCACATTGAGATGGGCGATGAAGGAAAGTACCATGTTTCAGGTGAAGGTACGATTGTGTTTCAAAGGGAGCATGGAGCTCCTCTCACCCTGATTGATGTAAAGTATGTGTCTGGTCTGAAGAAGAATCTTGCATCCATCGCTATGCTGGAAGATAAAGGCTATGATGTAGTCTTTAGTAAAGGAAAGGCATTCCTGAGGCATATCGACTCTGGACAGACCAAGAGGATTAGTATTCGAGCTAAGAATATCTACAAGCTGGAGGTAGACGACTGTGTTGCATTAAGTTCCAAAGCAGAGTTGGTGCAGAGCCAATATGTTGGCGAGATATGGCATAGAAGATTGGGCCACTTGCACCATGGGGCCTTGAATATCATGCAACAGATTTCTACCGGACTTCCCAAGGGAAAACTGGAGCAAATGGATACATGCAAAGGTTGTACCTTGGGTAAGTATGCAAAATATTCCTTTCAGGATCGAGACAGTAGAGCTAGAGAAATCCTGGAGCGAGTTCATACAGATGTGTGTGGACCATTCTCTATAGCCTCCACCGCTAAACAACGGTACTATGTTATTTTTATTTATGATTTTTCTCGTAGATGTTGGATATACTTCATGTAGAAGAAGGATCAAACCTTCTCAAGGTTTTGTGAGTTCAAAGCCTTGGCAGAGAAAGAATTTAGAAAGAAAATAAGGGCCTTGCAAAGTGACAATGGTGGAGAGTATGTCTCCCAACATTTTAAGGACTTATACGTAGCAGAAGGAATTAAACGGGAGTTGACGACACCCCATAACCCACAACAGAATGGGGTGGCCGAAAGGAAGAACATATTTATTGTGGGAGCAACATGGGTGATGCTGTATGACTAAATCCTACCACTTCATTTGTGGGCTGAGGCATGCAATACAGCAGTATACTTGCAGAACAGAAGCCTGCATCGTATATTGGGAATGAAGACACAAATGGAGGCCTTTTCTGAGAAGAGACCAGATGTGAGTCACATCAAGACCTTTCGATCATCAGTTTATTTCCATGTGACCAAAGATGCCCGAAAGAAGCTAGATCCAACAGCTGAGTTGGGGATACTTGTGGGGTAAACTGATACACCCCACAACTATCAGGTGTTCTTGCCTACCAATCAGAGGACAGTGGTACGCAGAGATCTGAAGTTCGATGAGCAGAAAGCCATGTGAGTATCACTTGAGAGGGAGCTCAAGTTGCATGCAGAGGAGGAACTTTTAGTTCCCAAGGAGGAGGAGCCTCAGACTGATGCAGAGCAGCCGCATGCAGAGGATTCAGGAGTGGAGACATCCACTCATGCAGAGTCTTCTAGAGATGGGCGAAAACGCTCAAGGGATGTTGACAGATTGATACTGGATGCGAGAGAGAATGTGGGATAGCCATCTTTTCAGTGTAGACACAGGAGGTCACCTGAGAGGTACATTGGTTACATGGCCTTGGTTGGGGAGTGTGTAGAGACCGAACCTTATTCATTCGAGGAAGTAGTGTAGCAATTAGTCTGGGTTGATGCTATGGTGGAGGAGTACGACTCCATCATTCAGAATAGTGTTTGGGATGTTGTCCCAAGACTAGAGGACAAGTCAGTAGTGAGTTCCCAGTGGCTTTACAAGGTAAAGCAAGCAGTTGATGGCAGTGTTGAGAAACATAAGACAAGGTTTGTTTCCTGTGGCTTCTCACAAGTCGAGGGGATCGACTACGATGAGACTTTTGCTCCTATAGCAAGGTACTCATCTATCAAATATATGTTGGCACTATCAGCTCAGATGGGTTGGAAGATCCATTAGATGGATGTGAAGATTGTGTTCCTCAATGGGAAGATTGAGGAAGAGGTGTACATTGAGCATCCGGAAGGATATGAGACCTTCGATTGTGAGTCACATGTGTGCCGACTCAAGAGAGCCTTGTATAAGCTAAAGCAAGCACCTCATGCTTAGTACACTAGGATCGATAGCTATTTCATCGGATTGGACTTCACTAAGTGTAAAGCAGATGCGAACCTTTACCACATCATGGTAGAAGGTAAGCCATTGATCATTGTTCTTTATGTTGATGATCTGATATTGACAGGTGATGATCAGTTGATCAAGTCTTGCAAGGAGGACCTTGCAAGAGAGTTCGAGATGAAAGACATGGGTCTCATGCACTACTTTCTAGGCATGGAAGTGTGGCAAAAAGATGGGGAAGTATTTGTGTCTCAAGGCAAATATGCCAATGAGATACTTAGGTGATTCCACGTGGAGAAGTGCAAGCCCATGCAGACTCCTCTAGCGGGTTACTGGAGGAAGGAGGATGCTACTTCAGGTGAGGTAGTAGCTA
This sequence comes from Pinus taeda, assembly GCA_000404065.3. Classification (NCBI taxonomy): domain Eukaryota; kingdom Viridiplantae; phylum Streptophyta; class Pinopsida; order Pinales; family Pinaceae; genus Pinus; species Pinus taeda. The sequence continues at coordinate 51,087 of APFE030073902.1, read as the reverse complement.
CTACTGTTTATCGATAGGTTGTGGGTTCATTGATGTATCTAGTGAACACACGACCATATTTGTGCTTTGCAGTGAACTAGCTGAGTCAAGATATGGTTCAACTTACCAAGATGTTTTGGAAGGTAGCGCGAAGCATGCTCTGAGATACTTCAGAGGCACATCTCAGTATGGATTGTGGTACATACAGACAGAGGGAGTGAAGCTTCAGGGCTTCACAGATGCAAATTGGGTAGGGAGTCCATCAAACCAGAAGAGCACTTCAGGAGGAGTTTTCAACCTCGGCTCAGTGGCAGTTTCTTGGTACAATAGGAAATAGAGGTCAGTTGCACTTAGCTCAGTAGAGGCTGAATACATGGCTACCAATCAAGTAGCATGTGAGGCCATTTCGATGCGGAAAATTCTTATTGGATTGTTTGGTCAGAGGATGGATCCAACTGTGATCTACTGCGATAATCAGAGTTGTATCAAACTCTCTGAGAATCCAGGACTTCATGACAGGTCCAAGCACATCGATATCCAGTATCATCATCTTCAAGACTATGTGGTGAAGAGAATCATGTTTTTGTTGTATGTTAAGACCGAGGAACAAGATGCAGATATTTTGACTAAGGCATTGTCAAAATGCAAGTTCGAATTCCACAAAGATAGGATAGGGGTGACAGATAATCCCTTTCTTGTTGTGAGGAGTGTTGCAAATAGCAACAAGAAATTCTAAATATAGAAGTGATAAAAATAGCATTGCTATAAATAGAATTTCCAGATACATTCCAATTTTAATTAGTCCCTAAACTAAAATTGAGAATTAAAATTCGAATTTGATCTTAGCAGTTGTTTGAAAAATAATTAATTAATTCATCTTGAGTTATTAGTTGGAGAAAATCAAACATGAAGTCTATGTGAAGACATGCAATAGTTTCCCCTTTGATTGAGGAATTTATCCCTTGATTAAGCAAATCAGGATGAGTTGTACTTTGAGTTGTAATTAGTTAGCTCAGTTAACTAAGTTAAGTCCAGTTAGATTAGTTCCAACAATTTGTGGAACTGATTGTGAGTTTAGTTAGTTAATGCATGCATGCATGTAACTACTGCACTTCAGACTACTGAATATTTCTCATAAATAACTCATGCATGTCTGTTCAATCAGAGACCCAATTGAAATCAGATGATGGGACAGTGTACTATCAGTTGCAGGAATATTCCATTGAGGATATCTTTTGCATGCAGAAGGAATTCAGTCCTTGGAGATTGTGTAGTTACTTCTGAGTTTGGTGAGTTGTGTGAGAGGTTAATTCACACAGGTGGCAGCTAGAGGACCCGAGAGAAATTGTGCAAGGAAATAGGAGGCTTGGAGGATTGAGGGAAGGCATATGTTGTGCCTATTCAGTCTATGAGTAGCATTGAGGGATTGTACTGAGAGCTGGATAGATTGTGAGCTAAAGCTTTGTGTAATCCAGACATATTTCCACTTGTATGATAATATAGAGTTAGTGGGGTTTTTAGCTGAGGCTTTCCCTAGAGTATTCTTCTGTGTTCATGTGTGATTTATTTCTCATTCTCTGTTATATTTGTTCTATTTGATCTTGCTCAAATTTGATTAAGCTTCCACAAGTTTGTTTGTAGAAGTAGATCAAGTATTTTGCTTTAGTATATTGCATTATCTACTGATCTACAATGAGAAATTCTACATGATTTCCACTATTATTTTATAATTTCCTTAGGAGACCCATTTTAGACCTCAAAATTCCCCTAATGGTAGACTAGTCAAAACCTAGTACGGTAGAATAAGGAGTCGTGTATAGTGGAATCCCTTGCCCTAAAAATTTCAAGGGTGTAAAATACCAAGGGTCAAGGTGAAGAGATCGAAACAAAAGTTCTGAGATATCTACAAGTTAACTGTTAAAAACTATAGGCTTTTCCTCTTCGTTTGAAACAATTTCTTCAATGGCAGTGAGACCAGGAGGGAGACTATCAGTAATAATGAGTTTCACATGAGGTGAAAGTGGAGAATTTGGAATACATGTTGTAGTAGATGTATTAATGTCAGGCTCGGAAATATCAGACTCAGGTTCATCAATATCTAGTTCAGAAATGGGGTTTCTATCCAAAAGTTCTCCAGTATCTGATTCAGTTTGAACAAGTTTAGTAATTGGTAAGTCAGTGGTTGTTGAGTGTGATGTTGAATTCTAAGTTTGATCAAATTCAGTTTCTCTTACTTCAAGGCCTAAAATAGTAGATGTTATTGGTTGATTAACTTCAGTTCCTCTGACATTAGAATCTATAATAGTAGAAGTTTCAGTTTTTGTTGCAGTTCCAGTTTCAGATGATTTAGATTTTTCTTCTTTAATCTTTTTTAATTGACTCAATGTATACTCAAGGGGATCCCCAAGTACCATACGTGATTGTCTTGGTAGTTCTGCCACAATGAAAATTTTTCAATTGATCAATTATACAGTATCTAAATTACATCTAAAGTCTCTAAAAAGTAAAAAAAACACATAAAGTAACACGTGCTAAAAATCAAGGATTTCAAACCATACAAACTTACTCTTCACAGAGATCAATAATTACTAGTTGGTGATGAAATCCAACATCACAGAGATCAAGGTGAAATTTTTTGATAGAAAATGAGTATTTGGAACCAATTACCCTGACAACCTGCTTAATGAAATAGTTTGGTGCAAGTAACTCTGCTATAAACCATCTTGAGCAAAGATTAACCTCCAAAAAATCCAAGTGAGTCTAGCCAACGTCTGTTCTAGGTACAAAAAGCCCTTCCCTTTGTCATCACCTTAGGTAGAGCCCTAGGATTATAGTCACTAAGCTTACCAAATACAATAATTTTACCTTGGGGGACAATCATATATCAGACGTACACACAAGGGCAGACTAGCAAGCTCCATCCCCTTTAATTTTAAGTGACCCCAAGTACCTTTCAACACCATTGTAATACGTGCAAATCATTGTATGTAGGCCAATGAAGTGGGTACGATCACTTCACCAGATTCAACACAACCTCGTGCTTAACTCATGTATAAGAAGAGGTTCCCAGAGAAAAACAAAGATAATTGGATTTTCTCTCCCTAACTCAAGATTCTATTGTTCGTTTGTGGCTTTGGAAAGTTTACTTTCTTCCCTATTCCAAAGCCCTACACTTAAGCTACTGTAGGTAACAAGAGCCCTAAAAAATATAAAATTCTAGGTGAATTTTAATTAATTTTGCATTATTAAGTTGTTCTTTACTCAATAGGTGATGAAGGTGAAACTTATGATGTTATGACATGACTCAAAATATTAATGCACTCTAAAATGAAATTGCTACTTCCAAATTCAATGAAATTCTGTTTAGAGAAAAGAAAGAGTTTCTTTGATTTTTTCAAGAAATGAAATGCAAAACTCACAACTTTTCTAATTTTCTAAAGCAACCAATTTCACTATTTTGTAATGAAAATGCAGTCAACAAACTAATTTCCAGATTTCCTTAATCGTCAAATAATCCAAAATATTAGTTTTCTAATCACTCTAAACTTTCAAGCATGTAGAATCAATCAAGAGAGTTGGAGAAAAGACATATTTGCCTATGAATGCTTTGATCTAATGATAACAATTAGTGCAATCGCGAAAATTTTTCTAAGTTGAAAGTAACAATTCCTTTTATCAAGCAAAAACTAATACAATTCTTTCGCAAAAGCACATGGTCTTAAGAACCCTAATTTTCAATTCAAAATGTTTCTAACCACAAATAATCAACAATTAAGGCTTAAACAATGTATTTGACATAACAAAATAAGAATATCATTATCAAAAGGACACCCTATCTTGTTTTGATCAATCAACAAATCAACAAGGAAAAACCCCAAGGATTTTTTTCAAAAAGACCTAATTCTCATAAATCATTAACAAAGCAATCAATTGAGTTCAAAAGAGACACAACACAGTCCAAAAAAAGATAATGACACTTAAAAAAAAACAAATTCAAGTGTGGGTTGAAGCAAAAGCAATTTTTTCAAAATTTTCCAAGGCCTACGTGGGTATTCAGTAGAAAACATAGCGCATGCGCTCCGTTTCTAAGGCACAAAGGGCACATAACTATACTTTGCTAATAAATAGAAACAATTCAAGGAGAAAAACCTAATAGAAAATAAAAAATTCAAAGAATCAACCACTCAGACCTAAAAATCCATTAATTTATGAAGACTCAGGTCTGGATAAATCAGAGAAATTAGAAATTCAGGCTAAGGAAAAAGAAGAGAATGGAGATGTCCTCAGTACGGTCGCTAGTTTGTTACAATGGACAATCCCCCTTGCAAATAAGAGAGATCTCCCTAAATCCTAAATGGAAACTAGAAACAATCATGACAATTGAACTGACTCTTTCCCTAAGCTGAACTTGTTCGAATTATAACCAGTATAACTAATGGATGAGCCTCTTACCTATGTCACAAAATGCCTAATGAAGATCCCTTGTTGTGACTTGATGAAGTTATTCAATGCTTGATAAGACCTACAAACATAGACTAGAAAAGGATCAAAATCACATGTGATATAATAATCAAAACAACTTCACCTAATGATCAAGGAAATTAGGGATTGAATTTTCCTTTAAACATTATAAACAATTGTAAACCATTCATCATTAATATAAGACAAAATCAATGGGAGAAAGTGTTCATTTGTATTAATTAGAAAATAAGAGGAGCCTTACAACCTTCGCCTTGATGCTGTGAGGTCCCTCCCAAATGCCTTCAATCTCCTCCTTAGATTACAAGCTTTCCAATATCAAACCAACAACATAAGTTTATTCTCTCTCAATTCTGACCTCCTCAGTCCCTCTACCCTCTAGTCATTTTATAGGCTAAGAGGAGGAAGTTTCAGATCCATGAGAGGAGGATGAGACTCCTTTATTGAGGGATTAGGTTACCATGAGAAAAGGGACAGAGATGCACCTTCTGAGGGTTATAGTTCGAATAGTCATCACCTAGAATCTTTTAGTTGGGAAATGTTTGACCAACTGTGTTTCTAGAATGTACTTTTTATTTTTTACTTTCTAGAATTTAGCTACGCGGGTTTATAGTTACAGAAAGAGTGCATCTCTGCGCTGATCTCAGAGTCAATTTCAATGCATGCATGGGAAAATCTAGAGAAATCAGCACATGTGGAACTTAACAAGGTGTGAAAGCTATTTGACTCAAATTTCTCATGTACTTCAACATATTTTGGGATGTTTGACTTTTGAGGGAGTTGTTTCAAACATGTTCACGGATGGTAAAAATATCCATAAATCGATCAAGTGTCATGGCGACAAATTGACATGTAACATTTACACAACCCACATTCACTGATTTAGGTTTGAACAACATCACTTTATTCTGCATATGGTTGTGTAGACTATACAAATACTTGAAGAATCCTTCTGGGTTTTCTGAGGAAACACCTAGCACTATGGCCATCTTTCTAAATTTTATGTTGTACTCTTGTACACTTTTCCCCTACTTCTGCCTGATGTAATGTCATTAAATTCATTGGTCTTGTACATACCTGATAGGGTAAAATTGTGACTTTATGAGAGTTTTGAAATCCTCCCACTTAGTCACTAGAGGATCTTCTTGCAACCTCAAGGTATCCATGTGGCTTTCCCACCAGGTTAAGGAAAAACCCTCTTACATCAACAAAACAAAGAAATCCATATTTTCTTCTTCTATATGATGAACACTAAAATAAACTCCTAAATGTTGCAACTAATGATTTAGCTTCAGATTGTCAACCTCACCTTGATATGGCTTGATGTCAACCATCACTTCCATTTTGAATAGGGACTATGAATGGTTCACAACACTCGAACTATATTGGTATTTTTCAAGTTCTTTCTTACATTCCCTCTTTGATTCTTTTCAATCTTTGGATTTCCCCTTTGATCCAATCTGCACACTAGAATTCCCATCTTCTTTGAATATTTCAAGCTTATTAGTCAGGGATGCCATGAAAAGGCTCGCATTATAGTTTATATATGTGACTTGTGCTTCCAACCATGCAAACCTCTTCCCTTGGGGTTCATTAGGGTTATTCACATATTCGTCGGCCATGACTGTGGTTTTGTGACTTTTGGCTTAACTTATCTGGATCCCCTATACCCAATGAAACCTTCTCATAGGCCAATATGATCCATAAATTTCCAAGGATATTCCATTGGACAATAAAATATCCTTTTCAACAACTTCCTTACTAGATGTAGCAATGAGTTATTGATATCCACTTTCTTCTCCAATGAGAAATAATATAATATAAAAGGAAAACAATACAATAATGTTCTCATGTAACCAACTCCAAGACACAAGTCAAAAATAAATTAATAATAGATTGGCTATGCAACAAACTCTAAAAATGGCAATGAGAGTAAGAGGAATCCCCTCAAAGAGTGGTTGGGTGATAATGTCATAACCTCCAAGGAATGATAGAGAAATGTCCACAAATTTGTCCTCCAATAAAATCATCGAATACTCAAAGAGAGGTTTTCTCCACAAAGAAAGAAATTAGAATATGTGTAACATCTAGGATTTTGATACTTAGACTAGAGCCATCTTTGCGAAGGTGGTTGTTTGGCACATTAAAGAAATTTTGAGGTCTAAAATGAGCCTCAAAACAAAAATGTATAGCCAAAATCAACTTTATAAGAACCAGTAGGATTCAAAAGATGATGTCAACCATGGGGGATGATTCACCATTTTTGTAGTAAAAAAGTAAAAAGATTAAAGAAAAAAAACTACTTTTTTCAACTTGTATTTTCAATGTATCTCCTTATGATTTTACTCAAATTTCAAGAAGGAAAACTTGTTGGATGTAGAATTTAATTCCTCATCTAAGGAATACCCATGTTGCATACTTGTGATGGACCCTACTACACGAAAAATTAGAAATACATGAAAAACATGATTTCAATCACATTTTTTCATGTATTTCTCATTTTTCATGTAGTAGGGTCCATCAAAAGGATGCAACATGGGTACTCCTTGGATGAGTAATTAAATTCCGCATCCAATGAGTGCTCCCACTCAAAATTGGAGTAAAATTATAGGAAGATAAGTTGAAATACGAGTTGAAAAAGTATTTTTTCTTTTTTCCCTCTAAAATTTGATGATGTAACCTAATCTTATTTTATCATTTCCATTATTATTTTATGTTATTGCTTAGGAGGCCCATTTTAAACCTCAAAAATTCCCTAATGAAAGTTCAAGGTAGTGGCATGACAACCACTATCACAAAAAATTGCGATTAGGGTTGTGAATTTGTTGAAGGTTGGGTAGCACAATGGCAGGTATGCAATAGGGCCGTGATAGAATTATGCAGCTAATGGACAGGGTGGGCTAGATGAAGGAAGAGAGACCAAGGTTGTGAGAATAACTTGATGTTTTGGAAGACAAGGTTAGAAAGGAGCTTCTTAGGCTTGTTTATTCAGTTGGACAGGTTGAAGTTTTTGATCATGATGAAGAAGAAGTTGTGACATATGAAAAGGAAGTTGGCCCGATGGTTAAGTGTGAAGAAAGTGTTTTGAACATGCAACTGAAAGAAGAGGAAATTGGTGAGATGAATATTTGCAAAGCTAAACCATATTTGGGCATATCACAACCATTGAAGTAAGATTGAGACACTCCCTTGGAAAGACCTTGCATGAATGAAGTAAGTATTGCAATAACTTCTGTTTTGTTGAAATCTCTTGAATTTTATTCTTATGAAGATATGGGAAAATGAAGCTCAATGTGCTTTCAAATGCAATGGGTAACTTTAATTTGGAAGGTTAGGATGAGTCCTTGTTCAATTTTGTAGAAAGAGACATTGGTTGATGCAGGAGTTGTTTGGGTGGTATTTGACCTCATGGTAGATGGTATGACGGCCTGAGAGAAGGGTGAAACATGATGAATCTTATGCAATGAGTGAGTCATGTTTGGTAAAATAAATATTTGGCCAAGTGCTTGACATGAATCACAGAAACAAGGAAGAAAGGGCACACCAAAGAAGAAGACGTAACATAGAACTTGGGTGGACTTCTTCGTTGATGTCTTGTTGGAGACCAAACAGAATCCCTTGGTAAACCTTTAGTGGGCGAGACAACAATGAAGGAAGGGACCTACATTGATGACATGAGGGTAGGGAAATCAATGGTGCTAACCCGAATGAAGGCAAGGATGTGATGACCAAAATTGTGTCGGTCTTTCTGAAGTGGACGAGCTAAGCGACTAAAGTTGTGTACATCAACTTGAAGAGAAAAAAATCATGGAAGACATTATGCAGGGATGTTAAGCAAGGGTGATAGCAAAAAAATGTCATGTAGGGGCATCAAATAGAAGTGACAAGAAATGATATCAATCGGGATGCACTTTCGAGTGCCATATGAAGATGTTTCATAAAAGGACTGATGGGGATGTTGTGCACATTCATATGGCTAGACCATGGTCATTTTGAAGGAAGACATGGGTGAAATATGAGAGTGTTCATTCAACGAAGAAGATAGAGGTGACTTATGACCAAGACAAGTGCGCTTTCCTGAACTGGTGAAATGAATATGGTTTGAAGGAGCTTGAGATGCATTGAAGAACTTGAAGAGAGTTGCATCCAATGAAGACTTCGTACGATGTTGGTCCTAGAGTATCTAGTTCATTGAGGAGTTGAGTTTAAGGAAACTTGACTTTGATGTGGTATGGGACACATACCTTGGGCACAGTATGGGATGTGTTCATGAGGAGTGACTTGATGAATGAGGTAAGTGTGAGACACCTTAGAGTTGGATGGTGGTTGCAATTATGAAGGTACCTCGGTGGAAAAACTTAAGCATGGTTTGAACCTGAAGAGACTTAGCCATTTTGATGGATGTGGTTGTTGGTCCATGACCAAGGGTAGCACATGGACGATAAAATGAGGCAAGTGAAGACTTTCCCTTTTGATAGAGATGACGAGAATCATATTAGAGATGAGATGGAGTTTCCTCATGGACCTAGATATGACGACGATTGAGCATTGGCTTAAGGAATTATGCATGAATATGGGAGGTTTAATTGATTAATATTGAAGATGTGACAAAATTCTAGAGAAATGATTGACAAAGGCATGAGGAGGTTCACTCTCATGGGTTTGATGCGATATTTAGATTAGCTACCCAACTACTTCAAGTCATGAGGTGCACAAGTGCTCGGAGGCATGTTGGATTTGAGTTGGATTATGGTAGTATAACTTCACATGATGATGCGAAGGGTTGGAACGATGCAAGTTTCATTTAATGCATTACATCCAAGTTAGAGGGGGAAACCTTCCATGAGTTGGGGTAGTGTGGAAGATTGCGATGAGTTGTGGCTAATGACCATGGGATTGAGGAGTCTTTCTCACATGAAGACTTAAGCCTTAATGAAGGTTCATATGAAGCAAGTGAAGAGTTTGCAAAGAAAGGACTTGAATAGTAGGAAGTGCAGTTGGTAGTCGATGGCTTCGTGACATTTTTTTGGTTTGGTAAAGAAGTTTGATGGATGAAGTTGTTATCAAGGATGAAAACCATTTTGAAGTGGGGGAGGATTTCATGGCCCCAAGTTGGCACCAAGGCAATATAGGCACCCATGACGACCCTTGGAAGTTTATAAGTTGTGTGCACCTAAGTCATACGATATGATGGGCATGGAGCACATACATGACACATTGCACGAGTGGACAAAGTGTTGGGCGAAGCGAAGATGAAGAACCAAAGTGGACCGATGGGGCATTGCATGCATGGCATGGAGGCGAGTGCCCTAGCTGTGCCCACATGACTGCAGGGAGCCTAGGCACCCATAGGAAAACTTGACATGCATCACGAGCAGACATAGGGGATCAAGTCAGCGAAGGATGTCGGTGACACAACCAATGCATATGATGGGTAGGACCAGGTGAAATGTGCAACAAGTATGGACCAAATGGTACAAAAGAGGGGTCGACACGATCGACACGGGTGAGATAATCAAGATGGGCGGGTGAGTTGGTGACATGTGACAGAAGGAAATGATAGGAAAATAGGAAAATGCTTAGTGTGCGGTGAATGACAAGCAAACACTCATGCCCTAAGTGTACCTGCATGATAGTGGGGCATCTGTTTAGTCAATTTAGTATATCCTAAATTGCTACATAAGTTATCAATCCGGGAATCGTAAACTGATGAAGTGTAGTGCACTATATGTGCTAGACAACCCTTTTCTTACCTCACTGTTTTCAATTTTATCTTATGTTTGGGTTTTGTTCTGTTGGTCTCCTAAAGTGGTTTAATACAATGGAAATCCTAATCTGTTATTAAAGCAAAAGTTTAAGAATACCTTTCAAAGATCAAGTGTGGATGTGGAGTTGAAGACAAGGCTTATCCTCTTGCTTCTTGTGATAATTTCCAAACTTTGAACTTGGGAGATCTTAAACATGATGTCTACAAAATCAGAACTTGAATGAGAGTGTGAATATGTAGCTATATAAACCAAACTAAAATTGAAGTACTGAAAATGAGATTACTATCTCTGTTGTTCATTCTAATTGCAAAATTGAAATCTAATAAACTGCTACAACTTAAACCAAAAAGTAAAGAAACTGGAAACTAATGATTAGTCAATGATTTCATCCATAATCACAACATTTCACCAATTAACTTCTAAAACGGGGTTAAGCTAAAGGCTCCGGAAATATCATCATATGGCATGAAAGAAATGACATCTAAATTATCTAATTACACACTAATGAAAGCAAAGCCAATTACTTCATCTATAATTACAATATTTTGCCAATTAACTTATAAAATGGGGCTAAGCTAAAGGCTCCGGAAATATCATCATATAGCATGAAAGAACTGACATTTAAATTATCTAATTGCACACTAATGAAAGAAAAGCCAATTACTTCATCTATAATCACAATATTTCGCCAATTAACTTCTAAAATGGTGTTAAGCTAAAGGCTTCGGAAATATCATCATATAGCATGAAAAAAATGCCATCTTAACTATCTTGAACAGTAAACAAATCTCACAAAGTAAAAGCATAAAAAACTGAAATTGAAAAATGAGTTTCAGTAGAGGAAGTAAGTCTCAATAACACCACTTGATGCAAAAAGTACACTAATAAGCTCGTGCATAACTAGACTTAAAGACCTATTCTAAAGTGCACCTATCAGTGTTAGTAAGAAATATGACAAGCTGCAAAGACATGTACAAGGTTAGAATGATTAAGATCATAAGCAAAACATGACAAATATACAATTCGAATGAGAGAAAATATACATGAAAATATAAAAAAACAAAAGAAGGACCTCAATTACGCAGGGGCCCTCTGCATAGCTTTGGACTAGCAAGTTGTGACTTCAAAACACGCTCAAAAAACCATGTGAAAAACAGAGTTTGGTATTATGAAACAGAGTAATATGTCTCTCGATTACAGAACAACAAAATAACACTATAACAAAAATATTAAGAACATCCTATTTGCGTTGCAAACATTGGTATTTATAGAGAAAATGGATAACTGTATCTCAGAGGAATTCCTTCAACGATATACACGTGAACAGGTCAAAATCTAAGGATTCAGCCTCTCAGTTGCCATGAGCAGTAAATCTATGTGAGGTGGACGTTGGATTGCGTTATGTAGATGGCATGCAGGTGGAAAAAACAAATCCATGAGTTCAAGAATGGCTTCAGGCTTCTTTTACGTGCAGAAACAGAGTTCTAGTTGGCATAGAACTCTCTGTTGACCTCCCTTTGACCAGGGCCTTTCCTTCTGAATCTGGCTAAGTAAATAGGACTTCATCCACGTGTGGACAATTCCTGAGCTACCCACGTGTCTTATTCCTTCTCCTGACACCTGTAACCTATAAAACAATGAAAATGGCTGTGGAATTGCCAATTAGCTGTGGAAATTGGCTACATTCCATAGCTGATAAACAAAACCTAGATCAAATAGCACACACAATGATATAATTTGAAAATCACTCAAATACAATGCTAAAATCAACATGTAACAACTTTTGATAACTTAGAATGCACTGAGATGGGAAAATAGAAGAGAAAGGGTTTAAGAAAATGCTTGGAAGAGAGGTAGTTTTGGGGCTCAACATACCCCCACTGTGAAGATGTTGCATGCCCTCATGCAACCAAAATTGTAACTATCCTCCCTTCAATGCATCTACTCTAAAAATTCTACTAAGACATCCAACCTCTTCTTCTTCTTTCTTGATGTCACTGTCATTCTAGGCTTCATCATAAGACATCTGTACTTGAGATTGATGAGGGCTCTACTCAACCTCCTATTCTTCTTCTTTAGTTTTCTATTTTTCTTATGCCATAATCCTAAATGCAGCATGGTATTGTCATAGATAACTTTGTCCAATTTGTTTTGCTCTTTTAAGGTTTCATTCTCCTTTTGGATATGTCTGTTTAAGACTTCTAGCTCATAAATTTCTTGCTTCAATGACTGAATCAAAGTTTCCTGAGCTGTACTTGGCTGAATGGATGACGTTCCTTGATCTACTATAGTTTTCTGTTGTTCCAATGATTCAATGAAATCATACATCTCCTGCTGGGATTGATCAATTTCTGGAGTTATTTTCCTTGGACTAGTTTCAAAATCCAACTGAGGAGAAAGAGAATATCGTGGAATTTGATCAAGTGGAGTGTTTTCTGGTGACTGATCTGGAGTTTCACCTCCTAGGTCTATGAATTGAGCTCCTTTAATGTTAGGCCCCTATACTACTAGCGTAACCCTTTATTATTATTAGTACAACCCCCTTATTATATTGATGTACCCATGTAGTGCCCATATTGTTACTATTGTGCCCCATAGAAGCCCACTATTGTTATTATTGTGCCCTTACATTATTATTGTTATGTAGGCTCTGATTATATAATGACCCCTTAGACTCCTATATATAGAAAAGGAGGTCTTTTCATTTGTATCATCAAATAATTGTTCATTTATGTAATGTTAAGTCGTTGATCTCTTGATTGGACGACTTTCAAAAGAAATGGGTCTTTCATCTTGCAATAGAACAACACTAATTCCATTTCCTGAAGCATCTTCTTCAACTTGCCCTTTAATCTAGAGCTTCTTCTTAGACCTTGTGAGCTTATGTCTCCCTTTTCTATGATCAGTTTCTCCTTTCCTTTTTGTTTTGCTTTAGTTGATTGTTCTTTAAGATGAACTAATCTTTCATAAAGCATTTTCTCTTCCTCTGAAGAAGGCTCAGGAGTCTGGTAAATGTCTTCAATTTTCCTCTTTCTTTTCTATTTTGCTTGTTTCCTAATTTCAGTCAATGTTTCAGAAGGCAATTCTTCTTCATTGTTTTCCTTGGTCATACTAGTAGGAGTATCTTGGATTGTTAAAGTTGTTATTTTCTTCCTACTTCTCTTTGCTAAACTCCCCTCAGGAACTTCAAGAGGGTCTTGGAACAAGGTCCTAGCTAAGAATTTTTCCCATGTATCTTCCCTCTCTTTCAAATGATTTTCAACCAAGATCTTAATAAGGCCATGATGGTAGAGATGAGGTTCCACATCATCTATATTATTTTGCACATTAGTAAACATTTTTCTCAAACTATTCAACAAGAAGTAAGGGAGGTTGATAGTTTCATTCTCCAAGAAATTCATTAATAATCTGATATGATACATATACATGGAGTCATACCCGCCCTCGCATGTAATGAATTTCTGAATGATTAAAAGCAGACTACTCCACTTATCTTTTAAGGCTGAAACAAGAATACCTCGTTTAAAGATTGATATGTCCATACCTGGATTACGAAGAATGACCCTCGAGACTTTTTCATCAAAATCCTTGTTCTTAAACCACTCTCTCCTTCTTTTGAAAGCTCTATGGCTATTGCAATTGATGATTCTGACATTGGAAATTTGATGTCTCCAATTTCAACTTCTACACCATTGAAAGATCTTGCAAACATTTTTATAACCTCCTTGTGATGACCCTTGAACTTCTTAATGAATTGCAACCATCCTGCCTTCTTCAGTGTGCTCTTAAGCTGTAAGTATCCTTCCATGAATTTAACTCCTTTGGACTCTATTCTCACTATAAGACCCATTCTTCCTTCTCACTGTGAAGACACCTCTATAAATGATATTTTTATGGAAGCAGAACGGTTATGTGAGCGGAAAATAGAAGAGGGCCGTGGAGAAAATTGGTGGTTACAAAATGGGGAGAGTACTGAGCATGAAATGAAAGAGGGTTTACGGAGTAGAAATCTGTGTAAACAAACAATGACATGAAGACTGTAAAAACCTGGTGTGCAAGCGTGAAGGAAAAGTGTCACTTGTGAAAATTTGCGAGACTGAATGGAGTTTATGATTTTGAGTTCATAAAAAGGCTATGGAGTGGAACGTCAGTGGAAGAGAGCCGTATTCAATTAGCTCACGTCTACATGATTAGCCATTTTAACAATGTAATGAGGGTGTATGACTAAGTACGAGTTAAACTTGGAAATAGATTATGAGACCGTTAGGATTAATGTGGAGGCTATGGGTGAGTTAAGGCAGCCATCAAGTCAAATCATTATATATTAAGGAGCCGTGATTTACAAACTATACAAGTTATGCTTTTGAAATGCTATTTAAAATGGTTTTGTCCATACCTTGGAATCATACCTCTTTCATTTTGCTAACTTTTAATTTCCTGCCTCTATAGGTGCTTTTCAGGTGTTGATGTCTTCAAAAATCTTCTCCTCCCATACCTGCATCTTGCTTTTATTACTTTATTTTTTTTGGCTAATCACTTGATTGTCACTGCAGAGTAACAGGATTAGCTGCAGAATCAGCAATCAACTACGGAATCAAAATTTAGCTGCGGAATCAGAATTCAACTGCGGAATTGAAAAACAGTTGTGGAAAATGACATTGTGAATAACATATGACTTGGCGAATGAATGGAAATGAAAAATGACTGTATGGATGATACATGGAAAGGTGGATGTGAAGAGAAACTGAAAGAAATTTTATTGATGGAATGTGGTGGCAAGATGGAGCGAAATGAAATGAAATGGAATGAAACAAACTATGAGTGAAATGAGAGATTTTTTTTGGAAAATATAGGGCGTCAGAATCTTCTGATTTTTGCCATGTATTTTTTGTATAAGAATTCTAATCAGTGATTGGTTTTCAAGCTTAATTTTTTTTTTTTTTTTTAGAAGATGATGAAAAAAAACAAAGACTAGGTTGGTGGAGAAGAATGATTCTTCTTCACCAGCCTCATTGCAAAGTTATCTTGAAAGATTTTGATAAAATCCTCCTTTGAGATTTGCTTTTGATAGATCTTTAATCTATGACCATTCACAAGGAGAGGAGTTTGGTGCTCATCAATTGTTTTGATTCTTACTGCTCCATTGCTAAAAACTTTTTCAATCTCATATGGTCCAAGCCAATGAGTCTGAAATTTACCTTGAAAATCTTTGAACTTTGAATCAAATAGCAATTCCCAATCTCCTTCTTGAAAGCTTTTGTCCTTGATGTATTTGTCATGCCACTCAGCTCTCTGCTGCTGAACTAGATCAGTTCTTTGAACTGCTTCTTGTCTGATCTCATCTAGTTCATTCAACTACTCCAGTCTATGATTTTGAGCTTTTGATAGATCCATTGCTAACTGAACTGCCATCTTGAAGGTTTTAACTTGGAACTCAATGGGGAGCAGAACTTCCTTCCCATAAACAAGTTCATAAGGAGTGTGTCCCGTTGCGTTCCTCCATGTAGTTTTGTAGGCCCATAAGGCTTCAAGAAGCTTTTTTGCCCAATCTCTTCTATGTAGATGCACAGTCTTGGTAATGATTCCTTCAATTACTTTATTTGTGGACTCCACTTAACCATTTGCTTGCGGATGATAAGGATTGGATTTCCTATGCTTGACCTTGTACTCTTCCATAAGCTTCTCCATTATTTTGGATGTGAATTGACTTCCCTGATCTATCACAATTTCCCTTGGAACACCAAAGCGAGTAAAAATATCCTCATAAAGAAAATTAACTACTGTATTTTCATTAGCAGAAAATAATGCTTTGGCTTCTACTCATTTAGTGACATAATCAATACATACCAATATATACTTTTTCTACTTGGATGGAGGATTAATAGGTCCAATAAAGTCTAAAGCCCATTTTTTAAAGGGTTCGATGAGTACCTGAGGTTGTAATGGCATCTCATTTGAGGGGGTAGGTTTCCCTACCCGTTGGTAGCTGTCACACCTTTTGACATATTTTTTTACATCTTTGAAGAGGGACAACCAAAAATATCCTAAAGAAAGGATTTTATAAGTTGTCCTCTTGTCAGAAAAGTGTCCATCGCATGGTTCATCATGACATGCTTTGAGAATGTCAAGCATTTCATCTTCCCTGACACATCTTCTGATCACAAAGTCTGGCCCTGTTTTATACAATTTGTTAGAAATCCATGAATATCTTGAACTATCCTGAATAATATTTCTTCTTTCTCTACGAAATAAATGTGGAGGTAGTTTCCCTGTAACCAAATAGTTAGCCATATCTGCAAACCAAAGAGTTTTAGCAGTTACTACAAATAGGTATTCATCAGGAAACTTATCCTCTACAAGAGAGTCTTATTTGATATTCTGAATCCTAGACAATAAATCAACAACTGTGTTTTGTTTCCCAAGTATATCTAACATAGTAATATTGAATTCCTATAAAAGTAGGAGCCATCTTGTAACTCTGCCATTAGTAGTAGGTTTGTTAATCAAATATCTAATTGCAAAATGATCAGTATGAATAAAAGTTTCATAGCCTATTATATAATGTCTGAACTTATTAATTGCATGAAAAACATCTAAGAACTCTTTTTCAGTCATAGTATAATTTAACGCAGTGGGAGTCAAATTTTTACTTGTATAGTAAATGGCATAAAGAATCAAGTCTTTTTGTCCCAGTATAGCTCCTAGAGTTGTATCTGAAGCATCGGTAGAAATATGGAAAGGAAGTTTCCAATTTGGTCGTCTTAAGATAGGTACTTCAGATATTCTTGTTTTCAAGGCTTCAAATGATGATTGGAAATCAGGATTCCACTTGAATTCACAGTCTTTTGTAAGCAATTTGAAGAGTGGAGATGCTATTTTGGTAAGTTTTCTATAAATCTTCTATAATATCCAGTAAATCCTAGAAAGCTTCTAACATCTTTTTGACAATTTGGAATAGGTAACTTGGAGATGACTTCAACTTTGGATTTGTCTACTTTAATCCCATCCCCTAAAATGTGATGTCCCAAAACAATACCTTTAGTAAACATCATAAAGCATTTTTCATGGCTTAATGAAAGGTTTGTTTCTTTACAACTTTTGAGGACTTTTTCCAAATTTTCCAAGGCTTCTTCAAATGTATTACCATAGACTGTAAAATCATCCATATATACCTCTACACAATCATGGATTAGATCAGAAAAAATTCCTAGTACTGCTCTTTGGAATGTTCCAGGTGCATTACATAATCCAAAAGGAAGCACTCGGTAAGAAAAAGTTCCCCTTGGACAAGTAAATGTGGTTTTATCTTGATCTTCAGGTGCTACTTGAATTTGATCATAACCACTAAAACCATCCAAAAATGAAAAGTACTTTTTGCTTGCTAATGTATCTAATACTTGATCTATAAAGGGCAAAGGAAAGTGATCCTTCAAGGTTGCTTTATTCAATTCCCTATAACAATGCACACCTCATTTACCATTATTTTTGGGCACTATCACCAAGGGAGAAACCCATTGGCTATCTGAGATTGGGTAAATGAAGTTTACATTGAGTAATTTTTGGAGCTCTTCTTTCACAATCTCCCTAAGATTTTGATTCATCCTTCTCTGAGGTTGTCTGATTGGTCTACTGTTTTCCTCAATATAGATATGATGGATTCAAGTCTTAGGGTCAATACCTTTCATATCAATATACTCCCATGCAAATGCAGTAGAATGTTTTTGTAAGATTTTGGTTAGCTCTTCTTTTTGTAACTTTTCCAAGCTTTTGTTGATATTCAATGTTCTACCTGGAAAAATTTCAACTGTAGAACTGCCAAACTCTTCCATAGAGTAGAGAGACATTTTCCTTGATGACAAATATTCAATATCAAAATCTAACTAAAATTGTGTGTGATCATATTCTGAAGATGTTTTAAAATTTTCTAATGTATTCAGGATTTGACTATCCTCACTAACTTCAAAAAGAGTAAAGATAGATTGTATAACATCTTCATCATCGACCCATTCATTGTCTCCTACTTCTGTAATTTCTTTTGCTAGAGGATACAAAGTAAATTTATTTGTTGAACTGCCATTAGAAATGTACATGTCGCTAGATCTACAACTAATAAAATCATCAGCTGGGGCTAGCCAAGGTCTTCCTAAGATGAGTGGTTATCCTCCTAGATTATTCTTGGGAGTCAAAATCATGAAATCCACCAGATATTCCCAAGAATCCATGGAGACCAGAATATCTTCTAGTACACCATTTGGTTTGATTACTAATCTGCAAGTTGCAGTAAGGTAGGTGTGAAAAGAAGATTAGGAAGTTTAAGCTGTTCCATAGTCTGTCTACTCATAATGTTTATAGCAGCCCCTAAATCAATCAATGTATTTGGAATTTCCATTCCATTTATGTGTGTCTTGACAATTGGACTTCTTGGATCCACATATTTCTGCATGGTAATCTTTCCCATCATGGTATATGCTATTTTTCCTACCAAGTGGATTCTTTTTGTGTCTCTTGGTTTCCTACCTAGTCTTTTGATACTCAACTCC
The DNA here is from genome assembly GCA_000404065.3 of Pinus taeda. Taxonomy (NCBI): domain Eukaryota; kingdom Viridiplantae; phylum Streptophyta; class Pinopsida; order Pinales; family Pinaceae; genus Pinus; species Pinus taeda. The sequence continues at coordinate 32,321 of APFE030073902.1, read as the reverse complement.
TTTATTGTTTTTGCTAGAATAGGAATTTCTCTAATGGCTTGTAGCAAGGGAATCTTGATACAGACATTCTTTAATTCATCTAGGAAATCATTGTCAGGCAATAAAATTTGTTTTTCCACCCCCTGTCAATTTGTAATCTCTTAGGAAAAGGAGGTGTGGATGTAGATACAGGTTGCTCAACTATAGGAGTTGTGTGGATTGACTCTTTTTGTTTTTCTTTTTGAATGGTTGGGTTTTGAAGGGATGCTTCTTCAAAACTTTTATTTTTCAGAGAATCCTCCTCAGAAGCATCTTGCTCTTGAATATCTATAGAAGGTTTTTCCTTTTCTAAAATCCTACCAGATCTAAGTTGAACATCATTAAGATCTAGAGGAACAATCATGTAGGTAGGAAATGGTTGTCCTTCTACCATGTAAGAATTCTGAGGGTTTTTGCTGTTGGGATTTGGTAATGGTTGAGTTGGTAGTTGATTTGGCTTCTGTTGACATGGAAGCAAGAGTTGAGGATTTTTCTTTTGTTGAGGAGGTTGTTATTGTGGAAATGGTAATGAAAGGTGAGGGCTTTGATTTGGAAGTTGTGGTTGTGGACTTTGTTGTTGATTTTGTGGGGGAGGATAGCTCTGATAAGATGGAGGATATTGATAATATTGAGCAAATCTCCCATAAGGATTTTGTACCCCTTGTGCCCATGATTGAGATTGATACTGATTTTGAGGTTGAGGTCAAGGTTGTTGCCAAGAATTCCAATTTGGTGACGGCTAAAAATTCATTGGATTGTTAAATCCTTGATTTTGTTGCCCTTGCCAAGGTCTTCTTGAAATAAAGAAAATAGGTTCTATAGAATTTGGAACTACTTCCTCCTGAAAGACAGCTTTAAGACCTGGGATTGAAGGACAATCCTTGGTCTCATGACTTTCCAAGAAAATCATACACATTTCTACAACTTTTGCATCTAAGGGGCATTCTCTTATAGCATGTTTCTTTCTACATTTTGGGAAAAAGATGGCTAAGGCATCAGCTTCTGTTTTCTGCTTGTTTTGAATTTTGAGGGTATCTAGCTGTTCACTAAGGCTCCCTAGAATGTCATTTTTGAACTCATCAAGCATATTGCCAATTTCTGCCCTACTTGTTGTCCAAGTTGCAGATTTGTTTGTTCTAATAAGAGAAGGATCTCTAGGCCCTTTTCCAATTTTAGATTTTCCTCTTGAGAGATGGACACATAGTTCTACTATGTCACTTAATGGAAGTTGAGAGATGTCTCCCTTCCCCATCATGTTTAAAATATCTATCCATTCATCTCTAATGGCTTTCAATAAAAGGGCTTTCAAGGTTTCCTCATCTAAATTGTTCATTTTTGCTCTCTTTAAGTTGTATTTAAACCTCTCAAGCAAATCCTCTAAATTCTCATCTTCTTTTTGCATCATTTTGAATACATCATCCTTATGATTGGTAGGCATACAATAATCCAAGTATCTATCCAAAAATTTCTGCCTCAAATCATTCCAAGTCTTAAAAGATTGAGTGACTAATCCCATAAATCATTTCAGAGCAGCCCCTTTCAATGTTGAAGGGAATAATTTGAGTTTTTGAGAGTCTTCTAGATAGTCATAGGTTCGGCATAAGACTTCAAACTAAAATAGAAATGTTTCAAGATCCTCACTTTGAAATCCATAAAAGTTTGGGAGGATGGATGGTGAAATGTTTTTCATTGTTGTATGGGTTTCCTCATCTACTATAGGGAATTCAAATGAGTTATCTCCTTCCCTATTTCCTCTACCTCCTCCATTGTTACCTCTACCTCCTCCATCATTTCCTCTACCTCTGTCTCTATCTTCCTCTGCCAGGATAGTTTCCTCAAAATCTTCTGGCTCTTCTATTAATGCTTGATGAGAGAGAGTTTCTACCTCCTCTTCTTCTCTAGGTAATTATACTTCTTCAACTGCAATGGGCTCCCCTATGGAGGTGAAGAAGGGTTCTTCTCCTAGGTCAGATTTAGTAGATGGAGTGAGAGAATCTACTAATTCAGTTGCTTCCCCTTGAATTTCAAGAATCCTAAGGCTGGGAGTATGAGTCTGGGAGGGAGGTGTATCTTGTCTATTCCTTGAAGTAGTTGGAGTTGTAAAAATCAAACTTTTGCCCTTAGCTATAAACCTTCCCCTAGAATCCCTTTCTCTATGCATGTCATTTTTTTTTTGTGATTTTAATTGGGCTAATAATTCTTTTTCCAATCCTCCGAATCACTAGGTGCAAGAGGAGAGCATACTCAAGAAATTATTGGACTAATAATTCCTTTTTCTAATCCTCCAGATCACACTAGGTGCAAGAGGAGAGCATACTCAAGAAATTATTAATTTTCCTTCTTTTTTTTTAATGTAAGAGATAGGCTACCTAGTTACACTTCCCCAGCAACGACGCCAAAATGTTTAGTCAATTTAGTATATCCTAAATTGCTACATAAGTTATCAATCCGGGAGTCGTAAATTGATGACGTGTAGTGCATTGTATATGCTAGACAACCCTTTTCTTAGCTCACTATTTTCAATTTTATCTTGTTTTGGGGTTTTATTTTGTTGGTCTCCTAAAGTGGTTTAATCCAATGGAAATCCTAATCTGATGTTAAAGAAAAAATTTAAGAATACTTTTCAAAGATCAAGTGTGGATGTGGAGTTGAAGACAAGGCTTATCCTCTTTCTTCTTGTGATAATTTCCAAACTTTGAACTTAGGAGATCCTAAACATGCTGTCTACAAAATCAGAACTTGAATGAGAGTGTGAATATGCATCTATATAAACCAAACTAAAAATGAAGTACTGAAAATGAGATTAGTATCTCTGCTGCTCATTCTAATTGCAAAATTGAAATCTAATAAACTGTTGCAACTTAAACCAAAAAGTAAAGAAACTGGAAACTAATGATTAGTCAATGATTTCATCCATAATCACAACATTTCGCCAATTAACTTCTAAAATGAGGTTAAGCTAAAGGCTCCGAAAATATCATCATATGGAATGAAAGAAATGACATCTAAATGATCTAATTGCACACTAATGAAAGTAAAGCCAATTACTTCAGCTATAATCACAATATTTCACCAATTAACTTCTAAAACGGGGTTAAGCCAAAGGCTCCGGAAATATCATCATATAGCATGAAAACGCTGACATCTAAATTATCTAATTGCACACTAATAAAAGCAAAGCCAATTACTTCATCTATAATCACAATATTTCGCCAATTAACTTCTAAAACGGGGTTAAGCTAAAGGCTCCGGAAATATCATCATATCGCATGAAAGAACTAACATCTAAACTGTCTTGAATAGTAAAAAAATCTCACAAAGTAAAATAAAAAACAACTGAAATTGAAAACTGAGTTTCAACAGAGAAAGTAAGTCTCAATAACACCACTTGATGCAAAAATTACACGAAGAAGCTCGAGCATAACCAGACTTAAAGACCTATTCTGAAGTGCACCTATCAATGTTAGTAAGAAATGTGACAAGATACAAAGACATGTACAAGGTTAGAATGATTAAGATCATAAGCAAAACATGACAAATATACAATTTGAATGAGATAAAATATACATGAAAAATATACAAAAACAAAAGAAGGACCTCAGCTATGCAGGGGCCCTCTGCACAGCTTTGGACTAGCACGTTGTTACTTCAAAAAACGCTCAAACAGCCATGTGAAAAACAAAGATTTGAATTGTGAAACTGAGTAATATGTCTCTCAGTTACAGAACAGCAAAATAACACTATAACAAAAATATTAAGAACGTCGTATTTGCATTGCAAATGCTGGTATTTATAGAGAAAATGGATAACTGTATCTCAGAGGAATTCCTTCAATGATAGACACGTGAACAGGTCAAAATCCGAGGATTCGGCCTCTCAGTTGCCATGAGAAGTAAATCTATGTGAGGTGGATGTTGAATTGCATTATGTAGATGGTATGCAAGTGGAAAAAATGGGTCCATGAGTTCAAGAACGACTTCAGGCTTGTTTTACATGCAGGAACAGAGTTCTAGTTGGCATAGAACTCTTTGTTGACCTCCCTTTGACTGGGAGCTTTCCTTCTGAATCTAGCTAAGTAAATAGGACTTCATCCATCTGTGGACAATTCCTGAGTTGCCCATGTGTCTTATTCCTCCTCCTGACACCTATAACCTATAAAACAATGAAAATGGCTGCGGAATTGCCAGTTAGCTACGGAAAGTGGCTACATTCTGTAGCTGATAAACAAAACCTAGATCAAATAGCACACACAATGATATAATTTGAAAATCACTCAAATACACTCCTAAAATCAACATGTAACAACTTTTGATAGCTTAGGATGCACTGACATGGGAAAATACAAGAGAAAGGGTTTAAGAAAATGCTTGGAAGAGAGGTAGTTTTGGGGCTTAATAGCACCCATCATGGTATTGCATGTTTGGCATGTTGGCATGCATGATCGACAAGGGTTCTTGCACAACAAAACACAGGCCAGCCTGAGACTTGAAGGGGTAGCAACCTAAAGTTAATATTTGGGCAAGGGCACACATAAGTAAAGGGAGGCTACACAAGGTTGGAAGCAGGCAAGGATTTTGCAAAACAAGAAAAAAACTACATAAAAGTGGCGCATAGGTTACAAAGGGAAGGACACACCAAAGGAATATCATAGAATAACAGTGAGGTTCACCAAAGTAAGCCATGAAACTGGGTATCTTGGATTTTGTCTAAGGGTTGGTTTTATTTTTAAGACTAGTTTGTAGACTCGGGGTTTTTGGTTTGGGAAAGGTGTTAATCTTTAAGGTTTGGCATGCCTTGGGTTGTGGGACTTGAAAATTATTGAAGTTTGGCAAGTGAGTTGGGTTGGGCTAACAACTTCCTATGTTGTAAATTGTTGTAACATATTTTTTGAAGTAGTTGAAGTTATATAAATAGGAGAAGTTGTTTGGGTTTCTCCCTCTCGCTGTATATACATTTCCTTGTTTATGTTCATCGCACATTATTGAAGTGAATGTATGTTGAAGTTATGATATCGTAGATTGTATGAATTGTTAATAAAGAAAATTAAACTTGAATAATTGGCTAAGTGTTGAAGTGTATGGCTATTAAGTTGATTCGTTTTATAAACTTAATTCCACAAAGTCTAAGAAACAAATTGACTAAGGTACAAAGGCTAGAGGCATAGTCCAAGAGAGAGTAGCTGAGCACCTCAATATGAAATAATTTTGGGCTCTTGTACCAGGTACAATGACCCAACTATAACAAGCTGCAACCTCTGATGCTACACTCCACTACCACTGTTGCAACATTACCACTGTCGAACGATGTTGCCTTTGCTCCAACTATCCATTGTTACCACTACTACTATTGTTGTCACTATTCCAATTATTCATTGTTGCTATTGTTGTAATCTATAGTTACTCTCATGATGCAACTGAAAACGTCCTCAACACTCTCACTATTCAAACAACATTGCCAAAGAGACAGTTTCATAGACATATGCAATCATCATTGTCACAATCATCATTGCCATCATAGTTGTCAAGTCATAATCATCACAACATCATCATTATCACAATCACCAATGTCCCAACATCACTGCCAAGTTACAACATCATCACTGTCACAATCATATAGACCAATGCCACATAAATATTTTCAAGCCAAAGGTCACTGTATATCAAATGTACTTTCATATATTTTCTTGTCACGTCAATGGTTAATTTATAGGATTTCAATCACCGTGATATTGTATGACATATATATAACAATGATAATTGTTGGAAATATTGAGAGGGGGGTGAATAAATATTTCTCTTACTTTTTACACAATTGTTTAGATTATTCTTAAATATTCAGAGCATTAAATCAAACACATGAAACAACATCATATTAGATGATCAATACACAAAAATTTCAACTCAACCAAGTGCTTTTTTATGTATAACGTGCATACAAATTTACCACTTGAACTGGATGGAAGTACAAGACTCCCCAAGGGTTTTACCAATAAGTTTGGAAGGAAGAAAATTCTCCATAAATAAGTTTGGTCTCCCGTACTGGGGACATTGACCTAGATACAACAAGTTGCAACCTTTGTTGTTGCACTCCACTGCCATTGCTGCTACACTACCAATATCCAACATTACTACCTATGTTGTTATTACTGCCTCTGCTCTAAATGTCCACTACTACTATTACTCCAATTATCCACTGTTGCAACTGTTGCAATCTATAGTTTCTCTCATGTTGTAACTGAAAACATCCTCAACACTCTCACTGTTCAAATATCATTGTCAAATAGATGCTACCATAAACATTTATGATCATCACTGTGATCATAATTGTCATGTCACAATCATCACTGCCACAATCGTTAATGTAACAACATCACTTTCAAGTCACAACATCATCTCTTTCAAAATGATATATACATTGTTACTTAAATATTGTCAAGCAAAAGGTCATGTATATCAAATGTATTTTCATATAGTTTCTTACCACATCAATGGTTACTGTCTGTGATTTGAATCACCGTGAGATTGTATGACATGTATATAACAATGACAATTATTGGAAATATTGAGAGGGAGGTGAATAAGTATTTCCTTTAATTTTTACACAATTGGTTAGATTATTCTTAAATTTTTAGAGCATTAAATAAAACACATGAAACAACATCACATCAAATAATCAGTACACAAAAATTTCATCTCAACCAAGTTTTTTTTATGTATGTTGTACATGAAAATTTACTAGTTGAAATGGAAGGAAGTACAAGACTCCCCAAGGGTTTTACCAACAATTCTGGAAGGAAACAAATGTTGCCTAAATAATTTTGGGCTCTCGTACTATGGACAATGACCCAACTACAACACGTTGCAACCTCTGTTGCTACACTCAATTACCACTATTGTTGCACTACCATTGTTTAATGTTGTTGCCTCTATTGCTACTACTTCCTTTGCTCCAATTATTCATTGCTACCACTACTCCAATTTTCCATTTCTTCAACTGCTGCAATCTATAGCTGCGTTCATGCTACAACTAAAGACATCCTCAATAATCTCACTATTCAAACATCATTTTCAAAGAGACACTATCATAAACATCTGTCATCATGACTATCACAATTACCACTGTCATCATAGCTTTCAAGTCACAATCATCATTGTCATCATAATTTTTAGATCAAAATCATCACTATCACAACATCCCTGTCAAGTCACAACATTTTCACTGGCACAATCATATAGAACATTGTTGCATAAATATTGTCAAGCCATAGGTCACTGTATATCAAATGTATTGTCATATATTTTATTGCCACATCAAATGTTAGTGTCTAGGATTTTAATCACTGTGATATTGTATGGCATATATATAATAATGAAAATTGTTGGAAATACAGAGAGGGGGGTGAATCAATATTTCCCTTCATTTTTACACTATTAGTTAGATTATTCTTAAATATTCAGAGCATTAAATCAAACAAATGAAACAACATCATATCAAATGACCAGTGTACAATTTTTTTTTTTCAACCAAGTGCTTTGTAATGTTTGATGTACATACAAATTCACCAGTTGAACTAGAATGAAGTACAAGACTCCCCAAGGGTTTTACCAATAAGGTTGGAAGGAAGAAAATGCTCCTTAAATAAGTTTTGGTTCTTGTACCACGGACAATGACCCAACTACAACCTTTGTTGCTCCACTCCACTACCATTGCCTCTATATTACCATTGTTCAACATTGTTGCCTCTACTCCAACTATCCATTGCTACCACTACTACTATTGCCACTACTCCAATTGTTCACAGTTGCAGTTGCTACAATCTATAGTTTCTCTCATGCTATAACTATAAACATCCTCAACACTCTCACTATTCAAACATAATTGTCAAAGAGACACTCTCATAACCATCTTTCATCGTCACTTTCATCATAGATTTCAAGTCACAATCATCATTGTCATCACAAAATCATCACTATCACAATAATCAATGTCACAACATCACTTTCAAGTCACAACATCATCATTGTCACTATCATATAGAACATTTTCACATAAATATTTTCAAGCCAAAGGTCATTGTATATCAAATGTACTGTCATATAATTTATTTCCACATCAAGGGTAGCTATCTAGGATTTCAATCACTATCACAAGCACATGGATTGTGACCAACATATCATTGGCATTGTCATATCTCCAAGTCATTCACACAAAATTGTCACAAAGATATTGTCACAACTTCACTATCATTGTCATAAATGATTATCAAGAGTACACACATTACTATTAAGAGTCTCTGCCATAGACCATTGTCCATACATCATATCCATATATCATTTTTATGTTGTAGTCAATTCATACATTACTGTTACACTATTTATTAAGTCAAACACCATTGCCACGCATCTTGTCACACATACAACATTGTTTCATAACTTGTTACATACTGTAGCATTACTGTCAATACATAATATGACTATCATATATCAAGGTGATTGTTTTAACAAGGTCACGTTCATTATTTCCATATCAAATGTACAACTATATTATCAAAGTCATAGGTATTGTTATATGCCATTGGTTTCACTGTCAAGTCCACTCATACATCATTGTCTCATATATCCATAATAGTTAACTATCAAAAAAGGTTTGACCAAGGTGGGATCAGCTCCAGACTATCCTCAAACTTTTGTTATGAATATTGAATCTATCAAACTTTATCCATACACAACAACTCCACTTTAAAACTCAATGTTGCAAGTCATATCACCACATTTTATTGCAACTACAGGTATGTGTTTAAATGTGTTTAAATCAGGTTTCTATGCACATTAATTTACCATATTTCATGAAATCCCAATGCATACTCCTTTTCTTTACGCAAACACTTATTATTTCAAACTTTCCTTACAGTTGACCATACAAACTACGACAATTGCACTGTACAAGAGTCTAAACTAACACAAGAAAAATGTATCACCAAAATGCTTACACACTAGAGGTTCTCATATTGCTAGATCACATTTGGAGCAATATCAATTTTCATGAATCATGATTTCAAAAGTTCATGGACGCAATAAAAAGGGCTACAAAATTTCATGTTTCTTCACCTTTATGTATACCTCAAATCATCAACTAAATACGACCAAATATTTGATAACAATGTCGTAGAGATCTAGTTTCAAAATATGGGCATTGAGAAGTGTGGCGCAGATATTCTTGGTTGCAGGCAATAACTAGATCAAAACATTCATAGTAACTCCAACTTAGTGATAGATAAAGACCAAATATACGTGATCGTATGTCTCAAGTGTGCCTTATAAGAGGGTCACAAACATTGTTTCTTCAGATAGTGTGAATACACCTACAAATGGACAACCAAACAAAATCCAAAACTAGTATAATAGTCCACGACCCTTGAAACCAACAAATTCCTCAGCGTAACCCCATATATAAAAGAAAAAAATTTGAACCTATAACTTCAACTTATTCTGATAATTTTGATGGCCACAAGAATAATTCAAATCACATGCACCATCATTTTAGGGAGAGAGTCATCTTAATATAGATTTGGGAGAGCGAATTAATTTTTAGTGATAAGAACCATATCATTTGATGCCAAATTAGATATTAGACTCAATGACCTAATGAATGTGGAGACCTGCAATAGAATAAATATGCCCAATGAAAACCCCTTTTCAAAATAGCCAGAAATAGCCTACTAAAACCCTTCTTTGACTAGCTGCAAATATGTTGAGCATTCAAGTTGGTTGCAATAAGAAGAGGAATACGCCTCAGGTTTATATTGATTGATGAGACTTCTAGGATGACCAACCGACCCTCAATAGGAGGGACTTTTTTTTTAATTTCAAATTGAAATTAATTTGGAGCCAAAAATCCAGTTAGACATTCGAAGACAACTTGAATTTCCAATTCAAATTCTTTTAGTTCCAAAAACTCTCGATACCTTTTTAATTGAATAAAATTAATTTAGCCATAATTTAATTTGTCCATTCAAATATTTATGCAAGGTCTTCTTTACTTGAAGATAAATTTCCATATCCTCCAACCAACAATATAATGCCACAGCATCACCATGGGGTTTTTGGACCATTGGTTGGGGCTACAACTTTGAACAAACATATCTCTCAAACCGGGAAGGCCTACGAGATGCTCCTCATATCAACGAAATCAGCATGACAAGTAGAATCTAATGGAAAGGGTCTCCAGGAAAAATTCACTGATCTGCTACTTCAAAATCCTCAAGAAGTGTGGAGTATGTCCATCATCCAAGGAATATGAACCCTAGAGATAGGGTTTCATTATTGCATCATCTCAGCATGCTGAGGACATCCATGAAGATATCCCACACTTGCTCCCACTTTGACATCCTACACCTTCTTTGACATCAGTACAATGTACTCAACAAAAACCTTAAGCAAGACCTCCACACATGCAAAATAATAAACTAAGAGAGGGCACTCTTCAATGGCATTAAATCTTGTGTGATGTAACTAACTCTAGGAGGTGTGCACGGAATCCAAGGGAGATTCATGAAATGATGTGCAATAGAAGATCCATGAGGTGGATGCATGCTCAAATGTCTCTAAGACATGGTTTTTTTACCCCTCACTTCTAGGAGTAGCTATAGGATATTTTTCTTTGGTGACCCACAGTGCAAAAAATTATTCTTGATGATTACATTCAACATTTTGTTGAAGATGTAACTAGTTTCAATATTCATAATCATATTTGAGTCATAATTTAATGTATTTGTCAAAAGAAAGAAAATTAAATTTTATCGTAAAAGAAATTGACTTATTAACCATGGGTTTCATGCTTGGGTCAATGATTAATAATTCAAAGACTCCATTGTAGGCTTCTAGGATTTATGTCAAGGGTCCTTTCCATGTCACCATGTAGTAGAACATTCTTGGGCTTTGTTTATCATGAAAGAAATTTATTTTTATGTAAAATGAGTCATTTATGCCTCCTCCACCAAGTCTGTGTCAACATAGACAAGTTAGCCTCATTGGGAGGCAAAATCCATTATACGAAGGCAACAACTCGACCTCATTTGGAGAAAATTCACAACAAGTTCGATTTGTATTTGTTGGAGAAGAAAAAAGAGTGTGAAATTCTTAGAAGAAGGAGAAAAAATCTATCAAAGGAGAAGAAACCATAGAGAAGAAGTTTGGAGACCATTGCTTCTCTCCTTTGACACACATGAGTGAAATTTTGAAGCTACTAGAGGGACGAGGTTGCAAGGCTGCAGTAGGGCTGAAACTCTGACTTAAAGCTTGATTGAAGCATTTGAAAAAAATTGAATTTTGGTGTTTGGTTCATCATCTTGGAAGGTTGACTTGGTGGAGGAGGAAGGTCTTTTGGTCAGGTTTAAGGTCTTGGTTTGTCTCAATTTGATTTGAATATTCTAGTGGAAAAGTTTGACTGGGTTTTCCTCTTTTGGGGGTTTTAGCCCTGGTTGAGTGCCTATTTCTAGTCTCATTGATATTCATTCAATGATTTCTTCTTGAGAAGAAGATAAAATAATAAAATAAAGAAATCTAATAAGAATATAAGAATATCATAAGTGATTTTCAATATAGGGCTAAATTTCTTCCTTTATGGTTTTCTAACATGGTATCAGAGATAAGGTAAAAGAGGAGAAGGACAAAGGCATCTTGAATATCTATTGAAAGAAGGATCCACAGAAAGGATTAAAGACAAGATTATAAGAAGAAGGGAAGAATCTACATCTAGAAAATCTATGGAAACATCAATGAAGACAAAAAATAAGTTAGAAGGATCCACCAACTATAGAGCATGGAATAAAAGGATGGATCTCATCCTTGCAAAACAAAAAGTATTAGAATTTGTTCAAGGGAAAGTTCAGAAACCAATAGATGATGCAAGAAAAGAAAAGTACAGGGAAATTGACATCTTGGCCATGAATCTAATTAGAGATGGGGTGAAGGAAAATCTAATCCCCTACACATCCAATATTGACTATGGAAAATAAATGTATGAAGCTGTCTCCAAGTTATTCACCATCAAGAGCATTCGACAAGTGGTTAGTCTCAAGAATGAACTAAAAGAAATAAAAATGATAAAGGATGTTACTATATATTCCTATTTTGTAAGGATCTCTTGAATAAGAGATGAACTCCAAGCCATTGATGAAATTGTGCTAGAGAAAGAACTTGTGATTGTTGCATTATTAGGTTTACCAAAATCATGGAGCTCTTTTCCATCAGGTATTAGTAGTTGGAAGGAAAATCCATCATTTAAACATATGTGGAATGGTTGTGGTCAAGAAGAAGCATGTGTCTCATTAACAAATAATAATAAGGAAGAAGATGAGGACAACACCTTCAAAACATACTTTGCTAATCACAAGAAGAAGGGGGGATACAAGAAATTCAAAGGACCAAAGAAGAAGGTTGATATATTAAAGATTGAGTGCCACAATTGTCATAACATGGGACATTGCAAGTGTTAATGTCTTGAAAATCCAAGGAATAAAAAGAGAGAAAGAGAACATGCAACTGTTGTTGATGAAGCTCCACCAAAGAAGAATAAGACCGAAGAATCTGAAGTCAAAGACTTATTTTCTTAAGTCACTTAGGGATGATATCCCTTGCATATCCTTCTACTTAGGTTTTGTAATGTTTTCTTTTATTTTTTTATTTCTAGAATTCATAGATATAATTTGTCTTGTTAGAAGTTCTTGAATTGTTTTGTTAAGTTGTAGGTATTCCTTAGAAAAATTGGATTAAGATGGAGCCTTCACCATTTTACTTCAAGATAAGCATATTGTTTCCTCTTTCATGTTTGATTTCCTCCATACACCTATATTTATTTGTATTACATATTCATAATCCCTTATTTTTATTTTCCTTGGTAGGAAAAATTGCAAGCATACACAAAGTTTATGGAGGAAACTTCAAGAAAAGACTTGTGCCATGAAAGTAGGTTGCTAAAGAAACTCAACAAGGTTTGTTAAAGAAAAACTGAGGGTATGTTTGATTTGATTTAACTTGTTGCAGAAGAAGGTATGAATATTCTTCATTTTGAAATTTTATTCGTATTACTAGCTCTCTCATGTCTAGGGTTTTTAAGTATTCTTGTTAGGGTGATTAATCACTAAATTGAATCTACCCTTATCATTATGTCTCATGTAACTTTTTTTTCATAAAACACTAACCTTAGGGTTCACTATAAAACCCTAGCCTTTCGATGCTTAGGGTATCCTAATGATGAAACCCTATTCTTCTTAGGATTTATTGATAAAGTTTAAATCTCTTGTCGAAATACTACTCTCTTAATGTTTAGGGTTTTGGTAATGTTATGATAAAACTATAGACTTTTAGGGTTTGTTGTTGATGTCTAGGATCCCTAGTTCTCTTATGGTTTGGTAAATTAGAATTTATGAAAAAACAGTTGTAATAGTCAATATAAAACCCAAGAAATGGATCTCTAGGTTTGTATGCCTCTGTATAATAGAAACCCTATCCTGGTTAAAATTTGTTGTATATCTAATTTTTGGAGTTTGATGTTTGTATCTAGAGTTTGAGATAAAACCCCAGTATGAGACCGATATAAGTTTCTAAGAAATAATAATGGAACCCTAAAAATGAAATGATGGTATTCTAACTTGACTGTTGATATTCATGATTTAGTTTTTGAAATCCAAGGTTTGTAACCAAACCCTAGTAAATATTTATATTCTAAGGCATGATAATGAGATCCTGGAAGTATAATGTTTTTTATGATTGATATGATTTAGTTTTGAAGATGAAATCTAGGGTTTATGACGAAACCCTAGTAAATGTTGTTGCAATAAGTCTAATGGATAAAACTCTTGATTAATTATAAAACCTAACTAGGTTTAGGTCTTGAATGTCTAAAATCCAATTTATTATGACATGCTTGGCTTCATGTTCTTGTACATATATATTTGTGTTTGGTTGTACTTTTTAAAGGTTTATAGGTACATAGTTTTCAAGATGACGAAGATGCTTACCTCATATTTGAGAATAATTTGATGATGATGTGGAGCATGATGGAAAGAGGGAGTTGTGAGAATCTCTATGACATTAAAGTTTGATAGATGACCTTGTTACCATGATGAAGTTTTGGAATATCTAAATTTTCCGATGAATCGTTGATGCAAAAGGAAGAACCTGCATGGTAACTAGAAGAGTAAGATAGTTGTTGGACTTGTTAGGATTAAGTAAAGTGTATATCTCCCTAATTGAGGGGGATCTTGAAGAAAAATGAATGACCTGATGAAAAGGCCATGAGGATGTTTTCAAAGAATAACCGAAGCATTATTAATGGTTATTAATGATCGATAAAGTTGTGAAAAAAATTGGATGTTTTTTAAATAAGTACTAAGGCTAAGTTGAGTGCTACTAAGGAAGTTAAAGAAGATAGATTTTGACGAAGATATGTTTGGATAATATGATTATCTAAGCAACATAAGAATGATCAAGGATCCTGAAGTTTTGTGTTAAATATGTATAAGTTTATTAATAATTGGGGTTGTGTTTGTGCACATCTCCCCATAAGAAGGTTGAATATTTGAAGCATGCTTGGATTGGTGGACATATCTGGTTTAGTTGATAAGGAGAGGTGAAGCATTTTGGGGTGACAATATGCTTGGGAGGATATCTGGCCACCCTGTGATGATGTCTAAATCCTGAAGCAGGGAGAGTGGTGTTGGTCTTGGTCCAACTTTGGATACACACCTAGAGACCCTGAAGATTTTTGTTAAATATGTATAGTGAAACATTTTGGGGTTGTGTTTGTCTATATCTCCCCATAATAAGGTTGAATATTTGAAGCATGCTTGGACTGGTGGACATATTTGGCTTAGTTGATAAGGAGAGGTGAAGCATTTTGTGGCAACAAGATGCTTGGGAGCATATCTGGTCACCCTGTGATGATGTCTAGATCCTGAAGTAGGGAGGGTGGTGTTGGTCTTAGAGCTCCGACCTTGGATACACACCTAGATACCTAGGGTGCTGTTAGAGCTAAAGCATGATGGTACCTAGAGTGGCTAAATCCTGGAATTCACCTTAGTCCCACCCGGTTAGATACCCTATTCAGGTATCTAATCTGTACCATTGTGTGTGTTGTGACTCTTCATAGAGCATATCATTTTGAGATCTCCATGTACCTCCGTATATATGTAATTATGAATACCTCCCTAGTTAAGAAGGAGTGTTGATTAATGTAACTAGTGTCGGTATTCATAATCATATTTGAGTCATAATGTAATGCATTTGTCAAAAGAAAGAAAAATAAATTTTATTGTAAAATAAATTGACTTATTAATGCATGGGTTTCATGATTGGGTCAATGATTAATAGGTCAAAGCCTCCATTGTAGGCTTCTAGATTTTTATGTCAAGAGTCCTTGTCCATGTCATCATGTAATAGACTTTTCTTGGGCTTTGTTTATCAAGAAATAAATTTATTTTTTTATGCAAAATGAGTCATTTAGGCCTCCTCCACCAATTCATCCTCAACCTAAGAAAGTCAGCCTCATTGGGAGGTAGAATCCACTATATAAAGACAACGAATCAACCTCATTTAGAGCACATTCACAACAAGTTCAATCAGTAGTTGTTGTAGAATAAAAGAGAGTGAAAAATTCTTGGAAGAAGGAGAAAAACACCAGCGAAGAAGTTTGGATACCATTTTTTTCTCCTTTGACTTACATGTGCAAAATTTTGAAGCTACTAGAGGGTTGAAGTTGCAGGGTTTCAATAGGGCTGAAATTATGAAGCTAGCGGCCAAAATTCTGACTTAAAGCTGGATTAAAGTAGTTTGACAAAGTTGAATTTTGGTGTTTGGTTGATCATCTTGGAAGGTTGACTTGGTGGAGGAGTACGGTATTTTGGTTAGGTCTAATTTCTTGGTTTGTCTCAATTTGATTTGAATATTCTAGTGGAAGATTTTGACTTGGTTTTCCCCTTTTTAGGGGTTTTATCCCTAGCTAAGTGCCTACTTTCGGTGTCATATTAAACTGAAATCAAGTGTCTCCTACTCAAATTAACTAATTTTAACTGAGTGATAAGTTCCATATCACCTCAATTAACTACCTCCAAGTATTTTACTGAAATTGAAATTCAAGTTTTAATCTAGTTTGACCAAGGCAAAGTCAAAACTAGATTTTCTTGTTGCATTTTCAACACTCCCTTTCAACAAGAAATGGATTATGTGATACCCATATCCTACCTCTATGGAACTCAAATTTTCCCTTTGACAAAGCTTTTGTCAAAATATTTCCATCTATTCCTCTGTAGGAATGTACTCTAACAACATGATCTGCCTATGAACATAATCTCGTAGATGGTGATACCAGATGTCAATATGTTTTTAGATCAATCATCATTACGGGAATTTTAAGGTCTAAAATGGGCCTCCTAAGGAAATTATAAAATAATAGTGGAAATAATAAAATAACATTAGATTACATTATCAAATTTTAGAGGGAAAAAAGAAAAAAATATTTTTTCAACTTATTTCCCTATGGGTTTACTCAAATTTTGAGTGACAACACTCATTGGATGCAAAATTTGATTCCTCATCCAAGGAGTACCCATGTTTCATACTTTTGATGGACCCTGTTACATGAAAAATGAGAAATACATGAAAAAATGCCATTGCAACCACATTTTTCAGGTATTTCTCATCTTATGTGTAGAGGGTCCATCAAAAGTATGCAACATTGGTACTCCTTGGATGAGTAATTAAATTTTTCATCCAATGAGTACTCTTTCTCAAAATTTGAATAAAACCTTAGGGAGATAAGTTGACAATACGAGTTGAAAAAGTAGTCTTATTCTTTTATTATTCTTTTATATTTTTACTTTTTTTACTCCAAAAATGGTGAATCATCCCCCCATGGTTGACATCATCATACTGAATAGTATTGGTTCTTATAAATTTTATTTTGGTTGTACATTTTTCTTAGGAGGCCCATTTTAGACCTCAAAATTCCCCTAATGGAAATACAAGACTCTTAGAGAGTTTGATACAACTCTGATTATCATAGTAAATCACAACAGGATCCATCATCTGACCAAATAACCCAACAATAATCTTTCTCATCTAGATCACCTCACTTGTTGCTTGACTTGCAGCCATGTACTATGCTTATGTTGAGCTGAGTGCAACAAATCTCTGCTTTATGTTGTAGCAAGAAACCGATGCTAACCCAACAATGAAAATTCTTCTTGATGTTCTCTTCTTGTCTAACGGAATGCCTACCTAATTTGCATCTGTGAAGCATTGGAGCTTCATTCCCTCTCTTTGTTTGTATCAAAGACCAAACCAAGTAGTGGTGAGCCCTGGTATTGCACCAAGAATGTTGCAACTCCCAAGGGCTCATCAACTCAAAATATCAACCTTGGGTTCATACAAACTTCAAGATGACAGTGCTATATGCACAATAGATAGGATTCCACTCATGCCACCCTCAGTTATGACATTATATCAAAAGTGTTAAGAGATCATTCCTCCTACTAAATTAGAATGAATGCTTGCTGGTAAAGGTACAATTGGAAATTACTTTTAGCTATGAAAGTGTAAATGCCATTGACTCAACTTGTAAATGTTAACTAATCAACTCATGAAAGGACAAAGGCTAATCTACTTGCAAAAAGAAAGCTATTTTATCTTGAAAAATCCATCAAACTACCAAATATAATTACAAAAAGGAAACTATTTTGTCTTGCATAATTAATCAAACTATCAATCAGAATTGCATGTACCATCTACCTAGTTTACACTTGCTTGTAAATCATTAACCTACTTGCATCATACTTGTGATAAAAAAACTATCTCTACTCTGTTTTTGTAATGAAAAAAAGCAATGTTGGAGTGGCCTAGGAGCTTCCCTTGATCATAAATTTATTGCTGGGGGTGATCATTCATCTAGACTAAGTCAAAATTGTAGTCGGGATCAAAACTGATGAAGGAAGGTGATGCTATAGGTTTTCTATAGGTGATTGCTATAGGAGGGCATCCGAGTGGTTTTTGAAGGTCGAAATGTTGTCATGAGGGTATGGAGAGGTGGATGGAAGTTGAAGCAAATGGGGGGAGGTTGGTTTGAGCCTCTAGCCAAGCTCAGGACCTCTTAGAGCCTTGTCTTACACTAGGATGAGTGTTCTCGATATTCTGGGAAAAATGACTTATAAAACATTGTTTTTGGACAGAATTTGGAAATGGAAAGAGAAGATGAAGGAGCTCAAGATGGAAGTGGTAAAGGTTCCCTTCCCTACAGATCAACCAACCCTGCAATAAATCACATGCATGCATCCATTTATCATTAACAAAATGAAATAACTTATGATGGAAAAGATGAGTTGAATTTAAATAACATCTAATTTATGCCCTGACACTGACCTAATCTCTAAACTGCCTTCTAATCTACAAAAATAGAATGTAAAACAGGACAACTAACACTAATCTATTTCCAACAAATCATGAACAAATATTTTTGGATTGTGTTTGTGAATCCTTCCACTCATTCTCCCATAAGAAAGGTGATGTAGAGGCTGCAACCACAAGATTTTATAGACTAATCTCTGCTGAAATGAAAGAAATTATGAACTTCTTGAATCAAGAAGAAACACAAGTACAAGAAGAAGGACCAAAGCCTTCGGGTTGGGCCCAAACCCAAGGGTCTCAGCCCTCTGAAACTAACTCAAATGCAACTTAAAATCCAACTTATCATTATAAAAAAGTGTGGGTCTAATACATCACATAAAAGTTTAAAGTAACACTTTCAAGCTTTGAATATCAATAACTACACCTAGCTAAACAAAAACTTTTAATCCTAATTAGCTCTTCTTCTTGTTTATTTATACAAAATTTTAGCTAAATCAACTCCCTTGAAAGTAGGAGTGGTTCCCTTCTTGATCTCTAAAATGATGGATATTGTCCCTCTTGATCTTCACTTGGACTAGGAGTCACTTGGTTGCCAATGAATTCAAACTGGTGAGAGAAGATATTGCAATCCCAATTTGATTTTAGGGAGTTAAGGAGGTGGAAAAACCCCTGTTTTCTCTCCTAGTTATCTCCATCAATCCCTCGCATAGTAATAGCCTAAAAAATGCTTCATTTTTCTGCAATTAAACCACATTAGGCTACATACTATGACAAACACCTTTTACTCCTCTTACTAAGCATAATATAACAAAAAATGTGAATTAATGTAAGAGAGTCATAGTTTTAAGGCTAGAGGATGGCATAATGATCTTCAAAATGTACTAATTGATGGGACTCATCACCACCCCCCCGTTGAAGGTGTTTTTCATCCTCTGAGAAACCTAGTCATCCATGTGAAGCTTTTTCATGGCCATGGTGGCCTCTCTGACATCCCAAGGCTCCTTAGTTGGTGTTCCCTTTTGTGGGTAAAAACTTGCATTCCTCTCTATTCTGTCCACTCCTTCTCTTATGCTTCATCTCTTCCTTCTTGTAAGTCTAACAAAAAGGGTGGACTAAGCTTGAGTCCTATCAACATGATTTTCATCCTCTGCATGATCCTCTTGTATAATGGTGTTCTCTCCAAGGAATTCCTTAGCATTTCAAGAGAGTGATGTTCTTTGATCTGTAGGGTGTGGGGTAAGGCATGCCATCTCCTTTGGCAAGTTTGCATACTTTCTATTCCAAACTTCCTAAATGTGCCTTCAAAGTGTAGAATGTTTTTCTCCTGGGTAGCAATGTATTTGGGTTCTAAAGCAACATCATTGGAGATTAGGCTATGATTGCAAATGATAGCCTTAGGGCTCACTAGCTCTAATATGATATACAATGGTTCCTTCTCCTCTTTTTCCATTACCTTTTTCACCTCTTCATCTCTTGTCTTCTCATGAGTCATCCAGGATGCTTAAGCCATCAACTGCATATCTCCCAATCTTGAATTGGGATCCCAAAAATTCATATTTGTCAAAGTGAGGTTGTGCATATAAAATTTATCCAATTTTTCGTTGTCTTCCATGTTAGTTTGGTTGAAAAACTAAATAAATTGCCCGTAGTCCTGAAAAGGCATAAATCCATATTGTGCCAAATTTTTTATTTCGAACTGCAGCCACTGTTCTTTGGGAAAGAGGGCATGAGTCTTTGATGGTTGTCTACACTGCAGGGCTTCCATAGAGAGACTTGCCATGGTGACAAGTTGTGTTTCTTTCTCCTGCAACCTCTTTCTCAACCTCATGTTTTCTACTTGTATTTGCTCCTTCATCATAGAATCTCTCATTCTCAAATCACTTAACTCTTTGCCCATATTGTGCCAAATTTTTGATTTGGAATTGTAGCCACTTTTCTTTGAGAAAGAGGGCATAAGACTTTGATAGTTGTTTGCACTACAAGGCTTCCATATAGAAACTTTCCATGGTGTCAAGTTGTGTTTCTTTCTCCTACAGCCTCTCTCTCGACCTCATGTTTTCTTCCTGTAGTTTCTCCTTCATCGTAGACTCTCTCATTTTGAAATGACTTAACTCTTTGCCAATTTCAATGACCTTTTATTCCATGAGGCCCACATCCTCCACATTCTTATATTTAGTAATTTACATGCACCTATGGATTCTACCTCTCTCTATCTCTAGCTCATAAAGGAGTGGGATTGCAAATATTTCAGGGATAATCCTTCATCCTTCAATAAATTTATAGTAGGACCCTAATATATGTTGTGGGCTAGGTTCTTGGAGCTCTTGTAGGTACTTTCGAACAATCTTTGAGGTGGTGGTTTCCTTTTGTAACTCCTTCTTATGCTCTTGTAGCTTCCCCTATCCTACCTATAGCAGACTCTGCCCCTATTGTAGAAAACTTTATCTCTCTTGTAGCAAACCCTAATCCTCCTATAGCTTCTATTTTTCTTCTTCCTCAAAGGAATATTGTGTCATGGGTTTTTTGAAGGTGTCCTAGGATTTTTTGAAGGTGATAAAACTAGTGGTAGGCCTACTCACAGGTGTTATAGGTGGCTTGGTTTTGGTTTTAGGAGGAGTGACCTCCTTAATATTTCCTTCACTGGGTTCTATTTCCTCATTTTTTCTTGGTGAATCATCATTAATTATAGGAACCTTTGTAGGAGTTTGTCACTTATCTTGTCTAATTCTAGTGCTCTTCCTAGTTCTAAAATACATTTGACTTGGTCTTGATTGTTTCCTCTAGGGTTTGACAGGAGTGCCGAATGTAGCTAATGTTGCAACTACTTCCTATTTAGTGTCTTCTACCCCTTGTGGTGGATAATTCTCCTCAGGGATTACTCTTTCTTCTCCTTTCATCTATGATTCTCTTTCCTCTATCTCTGCTGCTTCTTTTTCCTCTATTTTTTTTTTCTTCTTATTATTTTCTTGCTACCTCTTCCTCCTCTATCTTTGTTCCTTTTTCTTCCTCTTCTTTTCTTTCTCTTCCTCCAATACTAGAGGCTGGAGTCTCTCCTAGTGTGAGGGCTTGTATTTATACGAAAGTATCCCTATCCATGTCTACAAATTTGTTCCATATGATAAGGATTCTCAAGTGGTTCAAAGCATCCACCACTATCAACTTGATGAGGCCATGGTGAGCTAAGTGTTGGTGTTTTCCTGCCCTCGCCTTGTGACTCATCTCCATGATTGAATGTAGGAGGAAGTGAGGGACACTAAGTCTTTGAGAGAGAGGTAATTTTTCCTTAAATATTAGCTCCTAGAGAAGCTTGAAGTGATAGGCATAAACCACACTTAATTTCCCTTCACAAGATATATATTTAAGGATATGGTAAGCTACCTCATCCCAATGGTAAGGAAAAATTTCTCTTCTCATTCCATTATTTTCTTCTACGGGCTTCTCTTTTGAAAGGAAGAAGTTTTCCCTAGTTGTGACACTTTCTTTTTTATCTTCTTTGCTCCTTCTAATTCTTAGAGGAAAGGTGGTCAATCTGTTGATGGTTTCAAGGTTGAGAGATGGCCAACCCTCTAATAATAGTTGTAGCACTGTCTTCCTCTTGAGATTGCAATGTCATGGAAAATTCATGGGAACGTTCATCACCATACCCCTTTAGCAACTGAAAGAAACCCAACTACTAGTGTCTTCCGAATATGTCAACTATAGGAGGGTGT
This sequence comes from Pinus taeda, assembly GCA_000404065.3. Classification (NCBI taxonomy): domain Eukaryota; kingdom Viridiplantae; phylum Streptophyta; class Pinopsida; order Pinales; family Pinaceae; genus Pinus; species Pinus taeda. Next base: position 10,195 of record APFE030073902.1, on the reverse strand, counting down.
TGGTTAATTCTCCTGGTGTTTGAGGGTTCTCTTCTATTAAATCCTTCCCCCATTTCTTCTTTATTACTCCTTGATGCTATGTAGTTGTGGAATTCAGAAAACAATCAAACTGTCCCAATGGTGAAATAATGGTAAAGTTCTTGGTGGTAGTGAGGAAGAAGGCTGCACCAATTGATATCAACCAAACTATTTTCTCTTCTCTTATCCAAAACAAACTTCAAAAAGACCTCCTATTGATCAATGGACTACTATAGGCTCTTAATTTCAACCATACTTCTTATGCAATTGGGTGTAGAAACAAAGGAGGAGGGTGTCAACTACTTCTTGTCAAAGAAATTATGGGTGTGCATGAAATTTTTGAGACTGTATCGAGCCATTGTGATTCCTTTTTATCCTCCCAACTCCTCTTGTAGCTCCTCTCGGCCCTCCTATAGAAATTGCATGCCTGCCTGTAGATTTCTCATGTAGCACTTATAGACAGGGTTGGAAGCTCCTTGGTGGCACTCTAGGTTTCTCGATGCACCAACTCGTCCTTCCTCTACCTATTTTTGGAATGAGAGATGGTACAAATAAAGTTGAGCCAAACATAATATCCGATTTTGGTTAAAATATTGGAGCACTCTAGTGACTTGGAATTAACACAAGTTTCCTCTTTTGGACTGTTGTCCCCACTAATTGTAATAATCTCTCTCTCCTCGTGATTTTCACCCCACTATTCAAGGACACCACTTCATTTTGAGTTGAAATTTCTACATTGCATGGGTGACTTAACTCACACTTGTGTTTATTAGTCGAGGGTGGCCAAGTTCACTGGCCACCTCCAACCTGCTAAAACACCTTTTCTTGCTCAAAACACATTTTAGTCATTTTTATGTAGAGGGAGGAGGTTAGGGTCTCCATACTTGAGCCTACCTAAGGAGAAAATTGTTTCAGGGGTTTTCATGTTGGAGTTGGACCATATATAAATATGATAAAGGGATTTGACCTCTTTGACTTATTTCCTGTGCATGTCTTCATTCTTGATGATCCTTCACTGTTTCTTTTGTTGTGTGTGTGCAGGTGCCTCTTTTGATGTCCAAGTTGTTGTTGGTGGTGTAAAACCTCCTTGAGAATGAGGTGTATCTTCATAGATGCAAAAAAAGCTTCATCATCCCTTTTAGTGATGGAAAAAAAATGATATCAATGATTCCTATTGTGGCTACATAGGCTGCTACAAGAGGATTTTCTTCTTGTAGCAGTCTTTTAATATTCACTTGAAGCCTTCAGTTTGCATGAGGGAGATGAGGGATATGATAATAAGATATGTGGGTAGGGTCTGAGCCATGAAGGAGTAGTGTAGACACTATAGAAGTAGATAATAGTGGCTTCTATGTTTTTTTTTTAAGAAGACAGACTGGATAATTTGAGCACATTTTTAGTGAAATGGAGTGGATGGGTGATGGAAAAATCATAGGAGGACCCTATTTATAACTTTTCATAGTCAAAATGGTCTTCTGGGCTATTATCCTCCTCAGATATCCCTCCTATAGCTCCATAGGCTCCTCCTATAGCATTATAAGACCTTCCTGTTGCAATACAGGTCCTTCCTATAGCATCACAAAGAGGAGGTGAAATTTTGAGTTTTTGATGATGGGATGGTCGAGAGAGTTAGTAATATTAATGGAGAGGATGGATATGAGGTGTATGGATGGAGGAATGGATGATAGCTTGTAGTTCTTGGCATGTAGCCATGAAATTTTCCATTATATGCAATTCTGCAAAACAAGAGAAAGGTTAGCATACATGATATATGATTCTTCTTTGTTCTCCTTTTCTTATCTTTTTTTTATTTTTCCTTGAGACACATAGGTTGCCTCATAGGAGGTTTTCAGCCTGCATGTCTACCCTAGGTGCCTCAAGGGAGGTTTTCACCTAGGGAACTTTATTATTTTTTCTTTTTCTTTTTCTTTTTTTGCTCCTGGGTTGCCTCAGAGAGGTTTTCAACCCTGGAGTTGGCCTCAGATGCCTCATAGAGGTTTTCCTCCAGGCCTTTATATTTTTTTTCAAATTTCTAGGAATGTTGTGGACTGGAAGCTATGAATATCCGAAACACATTTAATTCTTTGTTGAATGAATTTATAAATTCTTCCTTGGATAGAGGTCTTCTATATAGCTTCAACCTATAACCATTTACAAGTAAGGGAATTCCTTCCTCATCAATGGTTCTGATCTAGACAAATCCATTTTCATGACACTTTTCTACTAGATATGGACCCAACCATCTCGTCTTTAGATTCCCTTTAAAATATTTGAACCTATAATCATATAACAGGGCCCAATACCCTTCTTGAGCAGTATTTTCCTTGATATGCTTTTCATGCCATACCTTCCTTTGAAGTTGTATGAATTCAGTGTGTAAGGGAGCTTGCATTCTAAACTAATCTAAGCCATTCAGTTGGAGCAACCTTTCTTGTTGTGTTGTGGTGACATTTAAGTCCAACTGAGATGCCATTATAAAAGTGTTATATCAAACTCGATAGAAAGAAGAGATTTTTTCCCATAAACCAAATGATATGGAGTGAATTCAGTGGTGGTTTTCCAAGTGGTATTGTAGGCCCAAGTGGCCTCTACTAGCCTCTCTACCCAATATTTCTTGTTACTGCTAACAATCTTGGTGAGGATGCTCTCCAATGCTATGTTTGTGACCTCTACTTTCCCATTTTCTTGAGGGTGATAGGTAGTGGATGTCTTGTTCTTGATATGGTGCTGCTTCATGAGATCTTCAATCAAACTGGATGTGAATTGTGCTTCTTAATCAGTGACTACCTCACTTGGATACCTTAACTTGTAGAAGATGTTTTCTCTTAAAAATTTTCCACTTTCTGCTAAGTTGTTTCTTTGACTTCCTTTGTCTCAGCCCACTTTGTCAAGTAATCAGTGCACGCAATGATGTACCTTTTCTGTCTTGATGATGGATCAATTGGCTCAATGAAATCCATTCCCCACTTGTCAAATGGCTCTAAGGCCACTTGAGGTTGTAGGGGCATTTCATCCCTAGGTGTGGGTTTTCCCATCCTTTGGCATTGATCACATCTAATGTTATATCTCCTTGCATCTTGATATAAAGTGGGCCAATAATAACCAGCCTATAAAACTTTAAAGGTTGTCCTTTTTGCAAAAAATGACCTCCAAAAGGCCCATCATGACATGTTGATAGGATGTCAAAGACATCCTTTTCTCTTACACATCTCCTCAAGATTTGATCTGGTCCCAATCTAAAAATATTTCCCCCAATCCAAGTGAAAGGAGAGCTTTTCCTTACAATCTTTCTTTTCTCCCTAGATGATAAATTAGGAGGGAACCTCCAAACAACTAAGTAGTTTCTATGTCAACAAACCAAGAAGAAATCATTGATATGGAAAAGAGGTGCTCATCTGGCAGTTGATCATCCACCATCTCTTTATTACTTGTAGGCAAGGTTAACCTAGACAAAAAATCTACAACCACATTTTCTTTGCTTGATTTGTCAATAATAGTCAAATCAAATTGTTGTAACAATAAAAACCATCTAATTATCCTAGCATTAACATTGGACTTGTTCATCAAATATTTAATGGTTGCATGATTAGTATGAACAAAAGTTTGGTACCTAGTGATATAGTGCCTAAATTTGTTTAAATAATGTACTACAACTAAAATCTCTTTTTCAATGACCATGTAATTCATCTTTGTTTTAGACAAATTATTACTAATGAAATAAATGACATAAGGAAACTTATCCTCTACTTGTCCCAAGGCTCCCCCCATAGCTTTATCAGATGCATCAGTATGGATATGGAAAGGTAATGCCCGGTTGGGACCCCTTAGGATGGGTGTTGTGGTCAAATTTTCTTTCAACACTTCAAGGGCCTCTTAACAAATGTTGGTCCAACAGAAATTGAATCCTTGGCCAATAAACCAAAAAAAAGGTGAAGCCACTTTACTAAAGAATTTAATTAATCTCCTATAATACTCAACTAGTCCCAAGAAGATCCTGACATCTCTTTGCTTATGAGGGGTAGGGACCCTTTTGATGATGGAATTTTTTTTTTGGTCTACATCTATCCCTTCCTTGGATATGGAATCGAAAAGGATAGTCTCCTCATTCATAACGAACTCACATTTCTTAGGGATTAGAGAGAGATTAATTTCAATGCATTTCTTCAAAACCTTGCACATATTGTAGAGATATTCATGGAATTCACATCCATAAGGAGTGAAATCAACCATGTATATTTCAACATAAGCATGAACCAATTCAACAAAAATACTCGAAATTTCCCTCTAGAGAGTATCAGGGGCATTTCACAAACCAAATGGAAGAACTATATAAGCAAAGGTACCCCAAGGACATTTGAATGTGGTCTTATCTTATTCTTCAAGGCTGATCTAGATTCGGTTGTATCCACTAGACCCATCCAGGAAGGAGAATAATTTCTTCCTCGCAAGGCCATCTAGGACTTGATCAATGAGGGGAAAAGGAAAATGGTCCTTCTTTGTAGCCTTATTGAGTTCCTGGTAATAAACAAAAATCCTCCACTTCCCATTCTTTTTAGGAACTAACACAAGAGGTGACACCCACTCACTATCTAAAATGGGGTATATGAACCCTACATCCAGTAGTTTTTGCAGTTCTTCTTTCAAAATTTCCTTGAGAGATGGGTTCATCCTTCTCTAGGGTCGGAACATAGGCTTGTAGCCCTCCTTGATGTAAATATGGTGGGTACAAATTGAGGGATGCACACCTTTCATTTCCTTATAATCCCAAGCAAAAGCATCCAGGTTTTGCCTCAACACTTTGCACAATTGTTCTTCCTATTTGGCCAAGAGATAAGGGTTGATATTCGAGGTTTTGGATGGGCCAAACTCTACAATCTTGACATGGTCTAGACTTGAGTCAATAAGGAATAATTCAGTCCAAGGATTACTCCCAGATTCTTTCATCAACTCATCAATTGGTATGATAGTGGGAGGTTTATTCTAAAGGATATGGTCAATGAGGTCATCTTCATCAAGTTTCCCCCATCTTGTAATGGTATCTAGAGTGCATATTGGGTGGGGGGGTGGTGTGATATAGTTCATCTTATTCCTCCTATTCTAACCACAAGGGTAAGTCCTTCTTAATAGAAGGCTCAACAGGAGGATACAATAATGACTATTTACACAAATGTCCATTCTTAATGGTCATGTTCCAAGCCCTACAACTAATGTAAGCATCAACAGTGACTAACCATGGCCTTCCCAAGATGAGAGGATAGCCATTAAACTTGGTTTTAGTCTGGAGAACCAAGTAATCAATAGGATGCTCCCAAGAGTCAATGGAGACCATAACATCTCCAACAACTCCCTCAGGAGCTACTATGGATATGTTAGCAAGCTGCAACAAGGTGTTGGTCTTTCTCAAATCCCCTTGGAGATTAAACTTTACCATGGTTTTATTAGTCATCACATTGATTGCAGACCCAAGATCAATCAAGGTATTAGGGACTATAAGGCCATCAATGTTCACATCTACCACTGGGCTCCCAAGGTCTAGATATTTCGGGAGGATCGCCCTCCCAAACATCAAATCAGATAATTGCCCAACAACATTTACAGTGGGGGTGTCTCTTTTTATTCTCCCAGGATTTTTGAAATTTTTTCCTTAATGAGCTTATTATAGATGGGAACATCTTTAATAGCATAAAGAAACAGTATCTTAACACAAAAATTCTTCAATTCCCCCAAAATTTCAACCTCTTCTGAGGTGTGCTAGCTAGGGTGGATCAACCTCTATAGAAAAGGAAGTGGGTTGACTTCAGGAACACTCTCTTCCTTCTCTTCTCCAAGATCTTTAGGTGGAGAAGGTGTGTGGTTATCTAGAATCACTCTCCTAGACTGAACGTTAATCTCTTGGTTTTCCACAAAATAAGCAGGATAAGATGTCTCTCCTTTATAGACTTGTTTTTATTTCTTGTTGTTCGGGTTTGGATTTGGTTGAGCAAGCATTTGAGGTTGCTTAGGTGTAGTAGGAGAAGTGAGGTATGGTTGAGGTTGGGGTGGAGGCAGTAAAGCAGGAGGTTGGTTGACTTGATGCCTCCACCCTTATGATGGGTTACCCCATTGAGAAGATTGGGGTGGATATGGCTGAAAATTATGGTTGACAGGTTAAGGAGGATATGGAGTAACGTAAGGCTAAGAAGGGGGTGTGGGCCAGGATGCATGAGAAGAAGAGTACCAAGGTTACAAGGGTGCATTATGATTTAGATTATAATAAGAGTAGTGTGCACCTTGCACGCCTTATTGTTATGGCAGAGGTACTTGAGGTCTTCTTTGATTGACGAAACAAAGTTGCTCTGACCCCCCTTCTGCCCCTTCATATACAACTTTTAGTCCTAGAAAATAAGGGCATTTCTCTGTTGCATGATTTTCTTCATAGACTAGGTAGACCTCTATGACATTCAATGGGAAATCATTCCTAGGATATCTTTTGGTGCATCTAGGGAATAAAATGGATAGTCCCCTTTCTAATTCCTCCTATTTTCTTTTGATTTTCATGGTATCCATTTGCAATGCAAAATTATGCAACATTTCACTCTTGAAATCCTTGAACATATTACCTATCTCATTCTTAATGGGTGTTGTGGAGGGAAAGGAACTGACCAAGCCTTGACTAGCCCTACCCTTCTTCCTCACAGCCCTAAAGTGATTCTTGAACACAAGGCATGATGTCATGAAAGGATAACTAATAGATATCTCCTCCAAACATCATGTTGATGGATTCCAACATATCCTCCCTTATCCCTCGGAGAAGAATTATCTTGAGTGATTCAGGATCAAGGGTACAATTGGCTCTCCTATAATTGAGTTGAAATCTCTCCTTATAGTCTTCTAGGGATTCATCAGGTCTAAGAGTTATCCTAAATATTTCTTCCTTGGTTTATTTGGACCTACAATAGTCCCTATACTTGCTATTGAAGGCATGTTTCATTTGGTCCTAGGTAATGATGCTACCCCCAAGCAGACCCATAAACCATTGCAAGGTTCCATCCTTAAGGGTAGAGGGGAATAACTTGAGCTTCTTCACATCATAGGCATAGTCATAGGTCCTACAAGAAACAAAAAATTCAAACATGAAGATGTCAAGATCCTCAGAGGTTAATCCATGGAAGTGTGGAAGGGTAGTAGGGCTTATGTTCTAGCCTCTCCATTGGTCTATCTGATAGGGAAAATCTCATTGTCCCTGGTTTTAGCCATAGTTTGGTAGGTGAAGTGGGTTCTTCTTCTTCCCCAATAGTTTCTTAAAAAATTTTAGGTTTCTCACCTAGAGGTCTTCTAACTCCCTTGTAGTTAGAGAGGGAAGCTCACAGTCACCAAATAAGGGTGAAAGTTGATTGTTTGAGGGTGTGGGGGTCTTTGGTAATAATTTCCCGTGATTATCCCTACCACCTACAAGGCATGAAAGAAATATTTTTTAATTTTTAATTTTTCAAAAACTGTATGCAAAACGAAAAATAACGCTTAAGCATAAATAGCAACTACTTAGACAACTCCCCGACAATGGCGCCAAAAAATGGCGTGCTCTGGTATTGCACCAAAAATGTTGCAACTCCCAAGGGATCCTCAACTTAAATTATCGACTCAAGGTTTGTACAAACTTTAAGGTGACGATGCTATATGCACAACACATAGCATTCCACTCATGCCACCCTCAGTTATAACATTAGATCAAAAGTGCTCAGAGACCATTCTTCCTACTGAATTAGAATGAAATCTTGCTAGTAAAGGTACAATTGGAAATTACTTCTAGCTATGAAAGTGTAAATTCCATTGACTCAACTTGTAAATTCCAACTAATCAACTCATGAAAAGACAAAGGCTAATCTACTTGCAGAAAGAAAGTTATTTTATCTTGAAAAATACATCAAACTACTAAATCTACTTACAGAAAGAAAACTATTGTGTCTTGCATAATTTATCAAACTATCAATCATAATTGCATGTACCATCTACCTAGTTTACACTTTCTTATAAATCATTAACCTACTTGCATCATACTTGTGAAAAAAAAATTAACTCTACTCTGTTTTTGCAGTGAATAAAAGGAATGATCGGAGTGGCCTACGAGCTTCCCTTGATCATAAAATCATAGTTTGGGGTAACCATTCATATAAACTAATTCAAAGTTGCAGTAGGGATCAAAGCTAATGAAGGAAAGCGATGCTTCAGATTTTCTACAGGAAATTGCTAGATGAGGCCTCTAATGCTACAAGAAGGCTTGTAATGCTACAGGAGGGAATCCGAGTGGTTTTTGAAGGTGAGAATGTTGCCTTGATGGTATGGAGAGGTGGATGGAAGTTGAATAAAATGGAGGAAGGTTGGTTGGAGCCCTTATCCAAGCTCAGGACCTCTCAGAGGCCTGTCTTGCACTAGGATGAGTGCTCTCAGTATTCTAGGCAAAATGACTTATAAAACAAGGTTTTGGGACAAAATTTGGAAGTGGAAAGAGAATATGAAGGAGATCAATATGAAAGTGGTAAAGGTGTTGTTCCCTGCATATCAACCATCCCTGCAATAAATCACATGCATGCATCCATTTATCATTAACAAAATGAAATAACTTATGATAGAAAAGATGAGTTGAAATTAAATAACATCTAATTTATGCCATGACATTGACCTAATCACTAAAATGAATTCTAAGCTATAGAAAGAAAATGTAAAATAGGACAACTAACACTAATCAATTTCCATGAAATCATAAACGCAATATTTTTGGACTGTGGTTGTGAATTCTTCCATTCATTCTCCCACAAGAGAGGTGATGTAGAGGTTGCAACCACATAATTTTATAGATTAATCTCCACTGAAATGCAAGAAACTATGAATTGCTTGGAATCAAGTAGAAACATAAGTACAAGAAGAGGGACCAAAATCTCTGGGTTGGGCCCAAACCCAATGGTCTCAACCCTCTGAAACTAACTCAGATGTAGCTTAAAATCCAACTTATCATCATCAAAAAGTGCATGTCTAATACATCACATAAAAGTTTAAAGTAACAATGTTAAGCTTTGAAGATCAATAACTACATCTAGCTGAACAAAAAATTTGAATCCTAATGAGTTCTTCTTCTAGTTTATTTATACAAAAGGGAAATTGAATCAACTCCCTTGAAAGTAGGAGTGGTTCCCTCCTTGATCTCGAAAATGGTGAATATTGTCCTTCTTGATATTCACTTGGATTAGGAGTCACTCAGCTGCCAATGAATTTGAACTAGCTAGAGAGGATATTGTGATCTGAAGCCCATTTTAGGGAGTTAAAGAGGTGGACAAACCCCCTAGATTCTCTCCTAGTTGTCTCCATGAAGCCCCTACATAGTAATAGTCACAAAATTGCTTCATTTTCCTACAATTAAACCACATTAGGCCATATATTATGACAAACACTTTTTACTCCTCTTACTAAGCACAATATAACAAAAAATGTTAATTAATATAAAAGAAGGATAGTTTTAAGGCTAGAGGATGGCATAATGATATTCAAAATGTACCTATTGATGGGACTCATCAAGTAGTGCCTCTGAGGCATCTTAACACATGCTTTGCTGCCTTCCAATACAATTGGTTAGATTAACCATTGCTTAACTAAGTTGGTTAACTTCATAACACATGTTTGGTCATGTGTTCATCAAATACATAAGTGAACCAACAAGCTTCCTGTAAATGGTAGCCTCCACTTCCTCAACTGAAGTGGAATCCTCTTTCCTCGAACTACCTACTAGTGGAGTGTCCATGGGTTTGTTTCTATCCATGTAGAACTTCTTTAATATATCATTGGCATACTTTCCCTAAGAGACAAACAGTTCCCCATTTGCTTTACATACTTCCAAACTTAGGAAATAATGCATGATTCCTATGTCCTGTTGGCATTATGATACAAGTGTTTTACTTGATGGCAACCCACTCATCTCAGATGATAAATTATAGTGCAGCAAAGTTCACGCACTTTCATGCAGAGAAAAGTTCCCATCATGCAGAGAAAAGTTCACGCACTTTCATGCAGAGAAAAGTTCCCATCATGTAGAGAAAATTTCACACACTTTCATGCAGAGAAAAGTTCACGCACTTTCATGCAGAGAAAAGTTCACGCACTTTCATGCAGAGAAAAGTTCACGCACTTTCATGCAGAGAAAAGTGCA
>APFE030073895.1:0-13834 GCA_000404065.3 Pinus taeda | reverse complement strand
TGGAGACCTATTCCGTGAAGCTGAGTTTGGATGTCCTTCACATTTTCTTCAAGTTTTTCCATCCTTTCATTGGCCATCGCTTGAGCTCTAGTTGCTACCATACACCAACCTGATGAAAAATTGGGACTGCCAAAAAAAATTCACAATTAATTGAATGGTACCACCATGCTCAGCTCGTCGTCCTGATTCTAATGGGCTAGATCACCAATAAGCGCCCTGGAAGATTTTTTTTTTTTTTTGGAAAATCCTAATGGAGTTTAAATCCTTCCTGATCAATACTGTAGTCGCCAAATCCTCAAAATGTTAATGCGGCCAAAAGTCCTGCGACAATTATACCTTGGTATAGGAACCCTTCACAACTACTCTGGTCTGGTGGATCTGAGAGATCTAAATGGTGGATCGGATAGCGCTCTTCTGCAGATCTGATGAATCTAATAGATCGGAATGGCTGATTGGGACCGATGTTTGCTGCTGCTACACTCCTTTGTTCAAGTGGATCTGGAAGAGATGATGATTGAAAAGGGAACTAGGGTCTTGAGGAGTCTCAGGTGCTACAGATTGCAATATACATAAGGGTCTGGCAGTAGTACTCAGCCCAATGTTTCAGGGCTCTAACTAAGGAGGGTCGACTGTACCCTTAGCCGTACCACCCGACTACCCTATCGTACGGGCGAGTAATCTCTCCGAGTGTTGTTCTTGGTGTATTGTAGCCGCAAGACGGCCGACGGTTTATCTATGGCGAGGTTTCCAGGGAGCCTATGGGGCTTCCGATATACCCACAGGGTACGTGGAAGACAGTTCGTGCGCAGTTCTGTCTAATGCGCTACTAGTCGAAGGGGTACCCAAAGGGGTTACAAGGGAGTCCAACAGACGTGACCACATCTTGTATTTCCTGTGTGCATGCCTCCCCAAATCCACAAATTTATGCGCTCAATGACAGATCTCGTGGTTTAAATACGTCGGAACACATCTCAAGCCAAAAAAAAAAAATTCTAGGAAATGGTGATCCCACCGGCCTTGGAAAGTGCTCTGATACCACTTGTTATGCTCTTAACCTGCAAATGATACCCAAATATAGAATATGAGAAGAAAAGAGACCCAGAACACAAGATATGCGAAGAAACGATACCCAGAACATAGAATAGCAATGATTTTATTATTGAGAGAGTATTGTTCACTTGCCTCTTCGAGGGGGAAACCTCCAATAGAGCAGAGCTCGATTACAAAATAAGACACGATACTGCTTGCAGGGAGTTTCTATCCTTTATATATGACTCATACATGCAATACCACGGGCCAATACCGTGGTATTACTAATACCATCTATCTAATACTACGACCCATTTGCAACTAACTGTGGTTCCGTTATTAATTGCGGATTAACCACTTACAATTATTAATATGGGCTTTATTGACTCTTGACTATGACGTGGTCGCATCACATAGATAAGGGGGTTAGGGTGGGACCCTAACAGAGGAAGATCCTAAATTGATAAAACTTTCAAAGTCTTTACCTCCTAATGAAAAAGTGAAATACATAGAACTACTAAAAGAATTCCAATATGTTTTTGCTCGAAGTTATAAGGACCTTAAGTCCTATGACACCAGCATAATACAACATACCATTCCCTTAAAAGAAAACCAGAAACCTTTTAGACAGAAGCTTAGAAGGATCAATACCATTCTATTTCCTTCTATTGAAAAGGAAGTTAAAAGATCGTATGAAGCCAAGATCATAGCACCAATTAGATTCTCTAATTGGGTTTCTAATTTGGTACCCACAAGAAAGAAAACGGGTGAAATTAGACTTTGTGTTGACCTTAGGAATCTCAATAAAGTTTCACTCAACGATAACTACCCTCTTCCCAAAATGGATCACATATTACAGAGGGTAGTAGGTTCAACCAGAATCTCATTGTTAGATGGGTTTTCTGGTTATAACCAGATTTTAGTCCACCCAGACGACTAGGAAAAAATTGTATTCACCACCCCTTGGGGGACTTTCATGTATGTGAAGATGCCTTTTGGGTTAAAGAATGTTGGGGCCACCTTTCAAAGAGCTATGGATATACCTTTTGATAAGGAAATCCATGACTTCCTTGTAATATACTTAGATGATATCACATCATTCTCTAAATTTTATGAACAACACCTAGATCATCTAAGGCAGGGCTTTACCAAGTCTAGGAAGTATGGACTTTCTTTGAATCCCAAAAAATCTTTATTTAGGTTGGAAGAGGGAAAACTATTAGGCCACATAATCTCTAAATATGGTATCCAAATAGATCCTGCAAGAATTGAAGCCATCTTACAGATACCACATCCTAGGAGCATAAGAGAACTACAAGCCTTTTTAGGTAAAATAAACTTTCTGAGAAGATTTATTTCTATCATAGCAAAACTAATTAGATTATTAAATAACATGCTAAATAAAGATTTGACTATTAAATGGACACTTGAGGCTAAGAGGTCTTTTGAAGATATAAAGTTATCCTTAACACAAACACCAATTCTAATGAGTCCAATGTTTGATAGGGATTTCATCATATTTTCTTTTGCCTCAAAACACACAATTGTTGCAGTCTTACTGCAGAAGAATGATGAGGGTTTTGAAAAACATATTGCCTTCTTTAGCAAATCCCTGAGGGATGTACGTGTAAATTACAATATAATGGAAAAACAATCTTTTTCTCTAGTCAAAGCCATCAAAGATTTCAGAGTTTACATCCTATATTCTCATGTAATAGCTTATGTTCCCAATGTTGTAGTTAAAGACATCCTAGCAAAGGATGGTCTAGATGATAAGAGAGGGAAATGGATAGCTACCATATTAGAATATGACTTAGAAATTAAACCTACAAAATTGATCAAAGGCCAAATTTTAGCCAAGCTTATGGCTGAGTTGAACTATCAGGCCCTAGACATAAATTTTATTGCAGAATAAGATAATGAAGAGGAGATGGTGACTCCACCAATTACCTAGGCCTTTACAAACTCACCATGGTATGCTCACATTATCTACGTTGTACAAACTCTACAATCTCCTCTTGAATTATCCAGGACTAAAAGTAGGTTCTTAAAAATGAAATCTTTGAAGTTTTGCATAATTGACAATGCTTTATTTTGGAAAAATCACGAAGGCATCCTTCTCAACTATTTATTAAAAGAATAATCTGACCAAATATTACAAGAGTTTCATGTAGGTGACAGTGGGGGACATCTTTACTTGAAAACCACAACTGAAAAGATGCTAAGAGCTGATTTTTATTGGCCCACTCTGTTTTCTGATGTAAAGAAATTTGTGACCTCATGTCATAAATGTTAGATTTTCGAAGGAAAGAGAAAACTTTTTCCCTTAACCTTGAAGCCAATATCTACTGAAGAACCATTTCAACAATGGGGTCTTGACTTCGTTGGTGAAATCCATTCCCCTTCCTCTGCCCAACATATATGGATCTTGAGTGCTACAGATTATTTCACAAAGTGGTTAGAAGTCATACCCTTAAGACAGGCCACTGACATTGTCATAATAAACTTCCTTGAGGCCAAAATTCTGTGCAGATTCGGATGCCCCACCAAAATCATCACTGGCAATGCAGCAACTTTCAAATCTAAGAGAATGATTGGTTTCTGTAACAGGTATCATATAACCCTGGGTCACTCCACAGCCTACTGTTATGAAACCAACTCACAAAAATATAGAAAAGATAGATCAATGCCTTTGTATTTAGCCTCTTCGAGTGGGCAACCTCCTTTACATTACATAAATGAAAAAAATTTGGATGATACAAATGACGAGATCTCCTTTCTATATATAGGAGCATAAGGGGTCATAATATAATCAGAGCCGACATAAAAATAATAATGTAAGGGAACAATAATAACTATAGTGGGCTTTTATGTGGCACAATAATAACAATATGGGGACGACATGGGCACAACAATATAATAAGGGGGTTGTACTAATAATAATAAGGGGCTAAAGTAGTAGTATAGGGACCTAACATGCCCCTCTCCTTCAAAAAGTTGTGTCCTCAACACTTGAGTAGTTCTTGATGCTTCTGTATAAAATTCTTGTCCTCCCATGTGGAATATTCAGCGAGTAAATTATTCCACTTGATGAGATACTCTAAAATTGATCAATTTCATTGCTATCGGGTTCTTGTTTCTGTGACTGCTCTAGGTTCCAATATGATCTTTCCTTCCTTTTCAAGTTCTCGCAATATTGTTTGAATTGGGATCTTCTGCAAATTTTGAATGAGTGGCCATACTTTTTCATCCTTCTTCCATTCATCCCTTGCTTCGTTTATCCAATCTAGTTGGATAATAGAAATAGCACAAAACAATGCTTCCACATCCCCGTCCTTTCTTGCGAGTGCATCTGCAACAAAATAATTCTTCCCTTTTCTGTAGATGATGTCAAAGTCATAACCCAACATATTTGTGACTCATTTTTTATGTTCTTCTAATGATAATATTTGTTCTAAAATGTATTTAAGACTATCATGATCCATTTTTATCTTGAAGTGTCTCCCCATTGGGTAAGGTCGCCATTTCTTAAGTGCATGTAGTATTGCCAACATTTCCTTCTCATAAATAGCTTACTTGAGATGTAGCCGTAAAAATACCCAATCACCTACATCAAAACATTTTTCACTACGATGTTGATTTACCTGTTTTTTTCATTTGATTCACACAAGTGCGTTAATCCTGTAAAAAGTGGAGAACTTGTTGTTGATGCCCGATGTGATCTTCATTGCTTGAACCTTTCTTCTTATATTTCCTCTATATGAGAGTTTAGAGTGGTAATGCTTCCAATGCTTTACAAAATGGTCAATTCATTTCTGAAGCTCAATGTGATCTTTCACTTCTTGAACATTTTTCTTCTTGATATGTCGTTCTATCTTGATAGTTTGAGGAGTAGTAATTTTGGCCAATGCATTACAAGATATGGTTGGATTCATTTCTTCTTTTTAGATGTGATCTCTCACTTCTTGAACCTTTTTCTTTTTGATATGTCCTTCTATCTTGAGATTTTGAGTGGTAATTCTTGCCAATGCTTTATAAGATATGGTCGGATTCATTTCTTCTTTCTATGGGGTTGGGTCTTGGTGTACATCCTCTTCTTTTGATGTTTCTTGATCCTTTTCTTCCTCCTCTTCATACTCTATGTAAAATAATTTCTTCTCAACACACTTATGACTTTTAGTGCATTTTCTATCACAATTATAACAAAGCCCTTATCTCTTTTTTCTTCCAATTGTTGTGGTGTACGCCTTGTAGTTGTGGAAGGCTAGGAGAAGAAACACTTCCATAATTATAGTCATGAGTGGTGGGATTCCTTTTTTTCATAATTTTGCTTTCAATTTTTCTTGCCAACTCGAATGCCTCCAATGAATCAAGTTCCCAAAAAAGAACCTCATGTTGAACATTATCCTTTAAAGTCCCTATGAAGACATCAATCCTTTACTTCTCTGGAATATAGTTTACCCTTCTGTTCAATTTTTGAAATTCTTCAATGTGCTCTTCCATTGAACCATTTTGTTTGAGATTTATCAACTGGCTAAAGAAGGAATTTCTCTTTGTATCCTCATAATGTGTTATCATTTCCTTCGTGAAAATTTACCACGTGATAAGTGGTTTACTAGAACAAAGCCCTTTATACCATAAAAATTGATTTGCTTCTAAATAATTAGATGCAATACATACATTTGTAATAGTGGTACACCATGTAGATCAAAATATTTCTCCATCTGTAGTATTCAATTTACCGGATCCTTGCCATCAAACTTTCTCATCTTGTTTTTTCTTGATTTTAGGAGCTTGATCTTGAAACGACTATAACATTGTAATTTTGGATCTTCGAATTCTAAAATCGTGACTTGCAATATCCCTTTGTTTCCTCTTTCCAATGCCACCAGTCTTATCCAAATTGGATTCTACAAGGAAAGGTTATGCCAAATCGCCCATGGTGACCTGATTATAGACTAGTTTAGTAGAGAAAACTTGTACGACATGACACGTGTCATTGTTTTGACCTTTGGATCTAAAAAATGTATAAAAGAAACTACAGTCCACTCTCTTTCTGTACTTCTTTCGAAATTGCAATCTGATGCTCAAAACAAAAGTTATGAAGATTTTCCCAAGGTGACCTGTTTGGAATGTAATTCAAGAGTCTACAAAAGGACCAACTTCCTTAGATCATATCTCCGCAAATATAGTGCAAAAAGCTATGAAATTCAGACCTGAGGTTCAACATGATTTCGTCTCACATGGGTTCTTTTGTTCGCTTTTGAAACATCGCAGAAAAAGAGTTATAGCGAAAATACCACGATGACCTATTTGGAGTAGTGAAACCCTAGAATCCAAAGCTCTCATACCAAATGTTATGAAACCAGCTCACAAAAAGATATAGAAGATAGATCAATGCCTTAGAATTCAGACTCTTCGAGGGGAAACCTTCTTTACATTACATAAATGAAGATTCTTGGATGATACAAATGACAAGACCTCCTTTCTATATATAGGAGTCTAAGGCGTCATAATATAATCAGAGCCGACATAACAATAATAATGTAAGGGCACAATAATAACAATAGTGGGCTTCCATGGGGCACAATAATAACAATATGGGGACTACATGGGCACAACAATATAATAAGGGGGTTGTACTAATAACAATAAAGGGTTACACTTTTAGTATAAGGGCCTAACACCTACAATCCCCAAGAAAATGGACTAGCAGAGTCTTCCAACAATAGCTTAGTGAATATCATCAAAAAATTGTTGGAAGATAACAAGAAAACCTCGAACAAGAAGCTAGTAAATGCCTTGTGGGCAAATAGGCTGACCAGAAAGAAATCCATTGGCGCAAATCCTTATCAATTAGTTTATGGAATGGAGGTTATTTTCCAATCTTCCTTGGGAACACCAATGATGAAATTACTCCAAGAGGTCCAATTTCAGCCAAATGATATTCAAAGGAAAATCAATGAGATAATTCACTTACAATAGACGAGGGAAGAAGTGTACATTAGATCCCAAGTTGTGCAGGAAAGGATCAGAAAAGCTTTTGACAAAAGGACTAAGGGAGAACATTATTACCTAGGAGATAAAGTTTTGAAATGGGACTCAAGGAGGTAGGATAAAGGTAAACATGCAATGTTTGAATTCCTATGGAAAGGCCCTTATATCATTTATGCTTTTAGGGGAACTAATTCTTTTTTCATCAATGAATTGGATGGCACAGAAGTGGAAGGAGGAACTGTTAATGGTCGAATGCTTAAACACTACATAGATCCTAGTCACTAATTTCACTAAGTAGTAAATATTCTATTTTTCAAAAAGTTTAGTGTTAATTGGATGGTAATTTTTGGAGTTAAAGCCCGAAGAGAAGGCCTAAGCTTCAAAAGTTTCACTGTCATAAATAGAAATAATGTAGAAAAGTGGAATGGAAAAGCTGCAAAGTAAGATCACAAAAAATTTAGAATGGCCATTGATCTACAAGTTCTTGACATTTCATCAGGAAATGTGATCCCCAAGTGGAGCCATTCTTAGGTTCCTATACAATTAGGAGTCATAATTTTTGAATGGTTGAGATTAAACATGTAATATGTACATACCTTTTCTCTCTGCAAATGTTTTCCATATTCAAAAAATTAAGAAATGTAAAGAGGGTATATCCTAAAAGAAAAATCAAAGGATAAAAAGAATAAAAATGTCAAAAAAAATGAAAAATGAACCCCAAGAAAAGAAAAAACCATGAAAGTGTGCAAGTGAAAATGCCACTCCTAATTACTTTTGATGTAGAATAAATGATTATGTGCAGCTTGTTATCTTTGCCACAATCCATGGTAGTCAAAATTTTTAAACTTGACTATTTCATGTTTTCAATTTCATGCTTATAGATAGAGAATAAAATCTGACCAAACTATTTAATCTTGGCAGATAATTAGATTAGGAAAAGTGAATAAGAGGAGCTCAACTATTTAATCTAATCCCTTGGATGTAATAAGGTTAGACTTAGTTAGATTACTATTGTAAAAGAAAAGAAAATGTTTTGATAAGGGTTTTCCAGCTTAAGTGCACCCTAATAAAGAGAAGTAAAAATGGTAGGATGAGTAGGTGGGTAAGTAGAATAAATGTTCCCGAATTGTGATAATTGTTAGATAAAAGAATATTGATCGCCTTTATCATTAAAGTTCTAAGTATGGATTAAAATTGGACATGCATTAAGTCCACAAAGTCAAATTGATTAACTTCCCTCACTCGTGACAGCTTTCACTCAACTAATTTCCAATAAAAAGTCTTAAAGTACCCAAAATATTAAGTCAAAGGGGCTCAAAGCATTTCTCTTACTTCTGGAGGGACAGACCCTCGACCCAATGACTTACAGGTCCTAAGTACTAAAAAACCCCTTATAAACATTCACCCCTTTCAATTCACTCATATTCCCAAACAAATCCCTTTTCCTAAGAAAAAACATCATTTTCCTAACCAAAAGTCATTTTCCCATAATAAACCCCTTTTTCTAAGGATAAAACCTTGTTATCCTAGGAAAAGTGATCAGCCCCATGAAGGAGACCCCTTTTCTCAAAAAACCCAAAAAATACTTTTAGCCTAAGTATAATGTGTTTATGACAACGCAAATGAATGAAATACATTACACTTAGCACATTCTCATTCTTCACCATTATCATATTAATTTCTAACGTTTATATGTATTATTTCCCCAAAAAAAGCAATATAAACATTTCCCGTATGTTAGGAATAAATCCTTAATATTAATACCCGTCCCTAAAAAGTTTGGAACATAAACTTTATAATAACCCACCCTAACCAATGAGTTAATTAATTGATCAACGATTAATTAATAATCTAACCCTCCACCAATGAAAACATCTGTGAAGCCCTAATCTCACCTTAATCCGTTGTTTAAATAAAACTCGTCGTGCTTAATCATTGGCCAGGTCGCTCCATTTCCTTTTGTACAAAATCCCTACGCTGATCACGATGCGATCGCCTCCCCTTTAATCTGACGGTTGTCAAACATATCGAGCATCCTCAAAAACCTAAACTTTACCCACCCAATATGGTTTGTTTTCATTTGGGCCTCGATGCCACGCGACGCCTGATGAGTGGGATCGGGTGGCCTCCCCTCAAAACCACCCAGCCCACAAAAGTAGTGTGAACAAACCCTCTTACCGCCTCTTGTTATACGACAAAGCCATCACTTCCCCTGCTAAAAGCCAAAAGTAGTTTTCCCCAGGTGCCCATCAAATCATTGACTTTGTGAATAAAACCAAAAAAACTTGATTATTTTTTTTATCATGAAAAGAACGCTCCAGACCTCCATGCACATAACTGACAATGTCCAACTACCAACATACATCTAACTGCCAACTTGCAAAAGCCACTGAACTTATAGTCCACCGTCTAGTTCACATAGGCCTTCTGCAACCGTGCACTGTTGCACATTGACCTATTTAGACTCTGAAATTCTAGGTATTTATCTAAATTCACGAGAAACTCTCTCTAATTTCTGAACTAGTTACTCAATTTCTTAGAATTATTAAGTAATTAAGTGAAATAATTGCCCTGCAACCCCAAAATTTCTCTGTGTTAAAACCAAATTCACTAAAAAAGCCTTTTCCCCGTTCTTAAATCCACAAAAACTGAGAATGGTCGCTTGCGTTGCTATGGATGTCCGATCCATTTCAACTCCCCATCGGAATTTAGACCATCTCCCTTTGGCGGACAAAGACTTCCAAATCAAGGTCACATCTATCCATGAATTGAAACTCAAATTATGCTCCTTGTATAGAGACCAATACCTAAACCATGCAGATAAAATAGGTCTTTGGGAGTCTAACTTACCCAAGTATCAATTTCCTCAAGTGTATATCTTTCTAGAAATTGTCCATTATTACCATGTAAGCTACTTTCCCAACCAAAGAGCAGTGATGTCCCCTCACCATATTGTACGTTTTACCATTACTATGGAATCCATCAATGAAATGTTGCAGCTGCAACCATGACAAAATATGACCCCTATTTCCATTGGAGAACTGCTAGACAAATTCCCTAGGATTACCCCTCGGAGACTTACTGAAATATTCTAGACCTTTATTATGGAAGAGAAATATATTCCAAAGTATCCTTCCCCATATATGTGGACCATATTTTCTGAACTCAACCAGTACATTGTGTCAATGATATCTAGTGTCTTGGGCTATACTACAAGGTTGTATATTGATGAAATTGTTCTAACCTTCATGTCCATCTTCCCTCTAGGACAACCCCCTGCCATCATGTATGATTATGCCAAATTCGTAGCAGATAAAATGCATGATCAATTCTTAAGAATGGATAGTGAAAGAGTACTCAAGTCTCCCTCAATTTTGTACCACCTTTTCCTATATTATCAACCTGATAAAATCCCATTTACTCTTCAAAAACTTGATACGAGAGGCAACCCTAAGTCAATAGTCTTCTGGAATCGTTTGATCCACAAATATGAATCACCGTATCCATACACAAACTTCATAGATATTTTTGTACATCCTTTACTGACCATGTTGCTAGGAAGTCCTCCTTCAAGGATCATTTCAGATATCAGGAGGATCCTACAACTTTCAAAACAACACAAAGTGGGAGATTGGTACTTGTACCAAAATCACACAGAAATTAGGATATATAGTTGCGAGTTAGCACTATACAAGTTAGCGAGATACCTACCAATGAGGTTATTTTCTCTAGAGTACTACAAACAGATAATCAACAAACGTGAGGTATATTTTGTGAAAGCGAGAAAGAAGGCTCAACTCAGAATCAAAGATAAACTAGGCCCCTTTGGGTGTAATAGTCGAGAAGATGGAAGAGAAGCAGAAGAAATCCTTCAAAGCCTCAGACTGAAACAAATATTCATATGGAGAAATGACCCCTTTGATTTCATCTACAATAGAAGGCAGAAAAACAAGTTGTCTCCCTATATCCACCACAAAATCCACGAGATAGAAAAATATGCAAATAAATTGGAATGGGTGGAGAATACTCTAGTAGACAGAGATAGCACTGAAGTTGTTGTTGAAAATCCATTAATTGATCTAGAGAGGAGGCTTGATGAACAAGAAGAGCTTATGGACTTAGTCCTTAAACTAAATGATCAGCTGAAAGAAACATAGGAGGAGTTGGACACATTGATTCGGTCTAAACAGAGGGAGTTGGCCACCACTCCACAGACTATTATTCCCACAGTCTCTACTACAGTGCACTTAACATTAGTATCCTCTTTAGCACCAACATCTCCACCTGCTATAGCCATGCCAATCACAGCCAAGTCTACAACTACAAGCACATCAACAAAAAAGTCAACAGAGTTAGTGAAAGCCATGAAGGATATGACCATCCAGACTACAGAGCTAAAAAGGTTTAAGGAGAAAGTGACAAGCTTAGAAACTAACTGTAAGCTTGCCCAAATACAAAAAAAGCAAGAAGCACAGAAAAGCCTAAGGATGGGTGAGAGGATAAAGTTCCTTGAAAAAGATTTAACATTGCAAGAGCCACTAGGACAAATTAAAGAGATGCTTTGGGCCAACATCATTGACTCTGTCAATGATGTTTGGCCATTAATTCAAGTAATATTTGAGCAACTAGAACTGGTGAAAGTGGCCACTGAAGAAATACAAAAGACAAAAGAAGATGTAGGGGCACATCCTGAGGAGGCTAATCAACTCATCAAATTCTTAAACAACAAGAACGGGTATGAACTAAATGAGCTTGGTGTGGAGGACAGAACTAAAACCATCGTCAAAATCAAAAAGGTTATGACTAAAAGAAACCTTACACTCAATCTAGAGAAAAGATGCCCAACCATGCAAGCTCACATTGACAGATTCATGGCAAAGTTTCAAATTTTGAGGGAAAAGGGCCTTCTTAGTCCTATGGTCATCCATGACAAACTTATGACCCAACAGGACTACACTGACAGATTAAGCAAGTTGGGCAAAGACCAAGCAAGTACTTCATGAGTCAAAGCACTGCCCACATGGAAAGTATTATATGATAATTTAGAAAACCTATTCTTTGTGGAGTATGAAGTAAAGCATCTATTTGTCAACAAGCGAAAATTTGCCAAATACACTGAGGCAAACAAGATATACAGAAAGATGATCAATGCAAAATTACCTGAAGATGAATGGTGGGTAAAAATGATAGATTTACTATAAGTCACCACAGTAAATCTACATTGCAACCAGATGAAACAGGTAAACAGGATCAAAGAGTAACACGTAAAGAGTATCAGTAAAGATTGAAGAATAGAAAGTGATTATTGCACACAAATATGATTCAACTTAAAAAGTTAAATTTGAACTACAAACAATGAGCACAATCACAATGAAAGGTACAACAAGATGCAGTTTTCCATGTGTCTATATCTTCATGATTGAAGATATTTTTTGATTTCCTAGATTAATTCTGAAGCTGTTATGAGATATTTTCTAATATTTTTTGTATAAATACTTCACATTTCAAAGTATTTAGTGTGGACTGAGAGACATTTCTATAGACATTTTCCTCTCAAGTTAGAGTGATATTATAACAAGACTCGATTAGCTTGCTGGATCAAGGAATAAAGTAAAGACATTTCACATGATTCTTGTGTAAAGCAAAAACCAAGTAAGTATTTTCTCTCATGTGCGTTATCGTTTCTCTTTTGTTTATTAACAATCATATGTGCTTCCATGAAATTGTAATGGTAAACTAGTAATGATATTTCAAAATTGGCTTTAATTCTCTTTGTTTTGATTGTTTACATTCTTAATTTTTGCTACTAAACTATCTTAGTGTGGGAATTCTTAACTCCTCCCTTACTTTCATAGTTTCCCCCTAGGTTTATAGTAAAGGATTCTTAGTTTCCCTTTGCTCATGATCACCTATTGCTGTTCACCTTGATCCTGGTTTAAAGATTCTGTGTTGCCCTTTCACCGTGGTTAGGACTACATTATCCATTTGAACCTGAAGATTTTCCTTTTGCTTTGCTAGCTTGCCCTGTGAACTCTCCCTTTAGTGATTGATCTGATCTAGTTAAGCCATCCTTTGAGTGACGCCATGGCCCAATGGCTTGAAGGCCTTATTCTGTCCATCTGTTCCAGAATTCCACCACCCAACCAAAATCAAAACCTTATGAGCACTAAGAACTAGCTTAAAATCCCACACAAAACAAAGTTAAATTATAAAGAGAGAGCCCTCTCTCAACTTAGGTTGGCTAGAACCCGAGTCTAAAAGATTAGGTTTGTCATTACGTGAGACAATTCCTTCTTTTAATAACTTCTAGGGAATACTTCTGCGAGATAACATTATCTATTATGGCTTAAGTATTATTATTTGTATTAATATGACTCGTGTGTATATTTACTTGTTCTTGATAAAAAAACATAACGTCGTTTTGCACATAGGGTTATTGCATTTCTAGTAAATATGCATACTTTCATTGAGATAGACATTGTGACAAATGTTATGTTAGTTGAACATAAGTTTCTTAAAAATTGATAATCTATGCTAACTATATTGAATAAACCCACATCCATATGTAATAGCTTGAGTGGGCCTGATGGTTAAGAGCATGTGTTTCCTCCTATAGACATTTTCCTCCCAATTTGGTGTTAAAAATAGATATTATTATTTATTATTATTTTAACAACCACTAATATTACCCTCACTACCGAAATTTAAAAATTAAATTTATAATATATTATATTAATTTTTAATTTTAATTTTTAATTTAAATAAAATATACCACATCTATAAGGAAGATGTAGTCTAATTTATAGAC